>CM062293.1:344214066-344494783 GCA_031216915.1 Pictodentalium vernedei
AGTCTGTCAGTCTGTCTGTCTGTCAGTCTGTCAGTCACACTTTAGTTTTCCGGAGTTTTTTTGGAAACGCTTCAACGGAATGATTTCATTTTTGGTAAACTACTATAGAACGATGACTTACAGATCAAGTTTGAGTTTCATGCTGATTGCATTATTCTTGTGTGAGTTACGGCCCTTGGAAATATGGGAAAAAGCACCAAAATATCAGTTTTCCGGAGTTTTTTTGGAAACGCTTCAACGGAATGATTTCATTTTTGGTAAACTACTATAGAACGATGACTTACAGATCAAGTTTGAGTTTCATGCTGATTGCATTATTCTTGTGTGAGTTACAGCCCTTGGAAATATGGAAAAGCACCAAAATATCACTTTTCCCTTCTTTTTTTGGAAACGCTTCAACGGAATGATTTCATTTTTGGTAAACTACTATAGAACGATGACTTACAGATCAAGTTTGAGTTTCATGCTGATTGCATTATTCTTGTGTAAGTTACGGCCCTTGGAAATATGGAAAACCACCAAAATATCAGTTTTCCAGAGTTTTTTTTGGAACGCTTCAAACGGAATGTTTTTGGTAAACTACTATAGAACGATGACTTACAGATCAAGTTTGAGTTTCATGCTGGTTGCATTATTCCTGTGTGAGTTATGGCCCTTGGAAATATGGAAAAGCGCCAAAATTTAAGTTTTTCCGGACTTTTTTTTGGAAACGCTTCAACAGAATGATATCATTTTTGGTAACCTACTATAGAAGGATGACTTACAGATCAAGTGTGAGTTTCATGCTGATTGCCTTATTCTTGTGTGAGTTATTGCCCTTGGAAATATGGAAAAGCGCCAAAAAATCAGTTTTCCAGACTTTTTCTGGAAACGCTTCAACGGAATGATTTCATTTTTGGTAACCTACTGTAGAACGATGACTTACAGATCACATTTTATTTACACTCTGTCCATCTATCTGTCAGTCTGTCAGTCAGTCTGTCAGTCGTACTTTAGTTTTCCGGACTTTTTTTGGAAACGCTTCGACGGAATGATTTCATTTTTGGTAACCTACTATAGAACGATGACTTACAGATCAAGTTTCATTTACACTCTGTCCATCCATCCATCAGTCAGTTTGTCGGTTATACTTTAGTTTTCCAAACTTTTTTGGAAACGCTTCAACGGAATGATTTCATTTTTGGTAACCTACTATAGAATGATGACTTACAGATCAAGTTTCATTTGTACTCTGTCCATCAGTCAGTCTGTCAGTCAGTTTGTCAATCATACTTTAGTTCTCCAGGCTTTTTTTGGAATTGCTTCAACCGAATGATTTCATTCTTGGTAACCTACTATAGAACGATGACTTACAGATCAGGTTTGAGTTTCATGCTGATTGTGTTATTCTTGTGTGAGTTTATGGCCCTTGGAAATATGGAAAAGCACCAAAATATTAGTTTTCTGGACTTTTTTTGGAAATGTTTCAATGGAATTCATGCTGATCACATCTAGGTTATAACATTTGTATAATTATTAATGCTCATTAGTCCGGTAGGGGACATTGTATTGCTTCAGCGATTCGAGCGATCTTGTTTTCATATGCAGTAGATGTTCATAGCATTGCTTTTATTATTTCAAGAAAAAATAAACAAACATCACTGAATTCATTTAATATAGGTGAACCATTATTACTATCAACATTAAATCCCAAGTCTGCATTCCACATCTGGTCTGCATTAAGTGGCCAAGTGTCAGATGACAGGTTATTTCTTCCCACCATCAAGAAGCCGTGTGTTAGATTAGTTAATTATAAATAATTATCAAGTCCCATATATGTGTGTGGAATTTGTCATGGAACAGAAATTAACTTGTTCTCAATTATCACAATTGGGGGCGCGGTGGCTCAGTTGGTAGAGGTGCAGGCTGCAAGCCGAGAGGTCCTCGGTTCGAATCCCACCTGCGGCAACCGCGTTGTGTCCTTGGGCAAGACACTTCACCCCGATTGCCTACATGGGGGCACGATGACGCTGTGTACTGAGGCGTACTGCACGTCGCTGGTGCGCATGTCTTCAACCAATCTAACCCTGCCTGTGCTGCGGTGCAGAGTTCCGAGTTACGATGTTGGAGAGCTGACAGCTGCTCGTCGTTGCTCGGTGGTTCTCTCCGGGTACTCCGGCTTCCTCCACCCGTAAAACTGTCACGGTCACGATTAGCCATTGTGCATAAGTATGTGACCTTAAAAACCAATAAATAAATAAATAAATAATTATCACAATTCTTGTCTTATGTCATGATCCTTTCATAAACATTGAACATTATCATTTTCATCAAATACTACAATACAGTCAAGTTAAGCTACAGTGTCATTGACACTTTCGTTTAGGTTTCTATGGGGGCCCAAATTTTAATTAAGAGCAATGTGAGGGCATTTCTTTAAAAAACCTTCTTCTTCAGATCCACCAGTCAGAGTTCTTTCATATTTGGTATATAACATCTCAGTGGGGATCAAATTCAAGTTTGTTCAATTTGAGCCTTTGGCTCAATATTTGGGCTCTCTTTGTGGGGGGCGGGGGGGGGGGGGGGGGTGGAAGGGGAGCAGGCTAGGTTCTAGTTGGTCAAATCCATTTCTTAGTGTTTTTCCATAACAGTTGCTTTTCATCACTTCATTCCTTTGCAGTGTTGATGAACCATGTCTAACTGAATGTGACTCCAAATACTTCTTTGAACCACTTTGTCAGGTGAGCGATTAAGGCCTCTTGGGGCCTCTTGTTTTTAAATGTGTTCCATGAAAGCTAGTTATGTCATTTCATGGAAAATATTTTTAAAATTTGATTAATTTAATTAAAAATATCGCTGATGAAACACAAGGCCTAAAATCTTTTTCCAGCATTTGACCAACAATCACCACTTCCCCACACGTTCACCAACGCCACCGCCCCTCCACTTGCCAAAAAAAAAAATTTCCTGCGGAAAACTGGGACCCCCCACCCCCTCCACCTATATATATTTTTATACTAATAACCAATGGCCCAGACTTATCTTGTGCAAACTCGATATTAACAAGGGCCAAACACAAATTTTTGAACCCCCCCAATCCCCAAAATTTGCATACAGTACCGAAAATTAAAAGTCCTATCTGGCCCTCCATACTGCGCAGCAGTCAGGAAGAGTCCGGAATCGGTGCCAACATCATTCTTTGTTTGGCTCAAAAGTCAGTAACAATGTTCTGACATCTGTGCTTTAAAATCTCCTTTTTTGAGGATGCCAGACACAAATCAGTGCAAGAATTGGTGAATCCAAGGCTGTTAATGGATGAACAATGGTGGTTTCAAACATTCAGGACTGTAACTTTATAATAATCATAAAATTATTTCATGTTTCCCATATTTTTTTTACGACAACCAATGGCTCAGACTAGCTGGTGCTAACTCAAATTAATCCAGGGCCAAACACAAATTTTGCCCCCCAATCCCCAAAATTTGCATGCAAAATCGAAAAAATTAAGCTGTTTACTTTCATGCATCAATTCAAGGTTGAAACAATTGAAATTATCAATAGGAATAATCAGATTCTTATAAAAAGTGTATAATATAAAGAAAATCAAGTGTTTTTGAGTGGATACCGAAAATTATCTCACTTGTGACCGAGACAAGTGCACGCGAAAAATAATCATTTGTCTTGGTCACTCATGAGAAAATTTTTGGTAACCCCGCCCCCCACACACACACACACACACCCTTCCCACCCTTCTGCATGTTGAAAACAAGGTGCCCTATCCGTATTCAAGCCTACTCCCTCAGTTTGAAAGACTTTAAAAGTCGGTGGTGCGCAGGTGAATTTGAAGCCAAATTAGGTGAGTAGCGCTGTGTTGTCATTACCCGGAGGATGATGCAGATATCCTTTTTCATCTAACGTTAAAGAAATGGATTGTTGCCAGTCTTGATATGTCAAAAGGATGTAATTGATTTTATTTTATTAAAATAAAATCCATTCCGAAGCAAAAACGGTGTTGCATTTATTTTCACAAATTCACTTTGCTGAAGATCAACAAACTTGACATCATGCACTCTCACTTGTCAATTATTCCCTAAAAATGCCCATAATATAAATCACTCATGAATAATTAATGCGTAAACCAGTACATGTTTAGTGTATATTTTTCCAAATCAATTGTAATTACTTTGTTTTGTGTTATTTTCGAAGACAGCTTGGAGGGAGGGGAAGGAGGAATCCACATAAGATGCAGAAATTACTAATTCTTGTGTAAACATTTCAGAATAAATACTCAATCAATCATGTTTTCCGATCATGTGTTTCATCAGAGGTCCAGTTGATTCACTCACAGCACAGCACACTTTTGTGACAGCACAGTGATTTGCTCATTGAATCAGGACAGAACGTGTGTCCTCACAGTGAATTCTGTGAATTTCGTCAAGGTGATTTGAGCAGCACCGTAATGTCATTTCAAAATGCCTGTTGACGGCCAGAATGAGGAGAAAAATTTATTTATTGTTGCATGATTTTAAAGTCTTACAACTGCTCATCTGAGAACCTGCTGAATTTTTTCAGTTTCAGACGGCAGTATAGAGATTTACTTCCGGCCAAGTTGTCTTGAACTTGACAAATGACATAACTGTTCCATTCACTCTCTCAGTGCTGTGCCACGAATGATCAACAGGGCCCTTGATGCTGTTAGATTTTCTCAATTGACAGTATATATATGTTTCTAATTCTTTTTTTACATCAGAAGACTATACAAAATGCCAGCTAAGTGTGTCATTTAACCCTTTACCTAAAATGAAAAGCAGACGACACTTACCAGAAAAATTCTTGAATAACTATTTTTTTTCATTTTTTGCCTCAAAAACATAGGTTATGACCCCTCGTTGGAACGAGCTCGATGAGCTCGTTCCAACGAGTGGTCATAACCTATGTTTTTGAGACAAAAAATGAAAAAATAATTAAAATTAATTGGCGATTTTTGAGAATAGCGCTGGCCGGTTTTGGCTGTTACATTGGGTAAAGGGTTAAAGAAAAATGTCTGGAGAAAAAAGAGTATAGGGTGTCTCAAACATGACTTGAAAGATAGCCCTTGGTATAATTGAGCTTTGTCAAATGAGATTTAATAGAATAAATGCTCTGTTTATAACTAAAAGATAACATGATCCATTTCCTGTTAATTGTATACTCCTGTTAATTGAATATTTTTCTCTTGCAAGTGGCTATTCCATTAACAGGGTTTCACTATGTGCATTACAGAATAGCTTCTGAGAATACTCCGTTTTCACAGACACGGTACCAGGCAACAAATAAATAACAGATGTCAGAATTATTTGATGCAAAGGCACCATAGGAATCTTGCAGAAAATGACTGAGAAATGTGCTGTAGTTTACCTACATCATTGAGTTCAGGCTTCAATGCATCAAAATTGTCATTCAGTTTTGTGTATTATATTGATGGGGAAAAAACTTGTGCTTGCAACACACTATAATTTACCAATGGAATGGCAATCATACAGCTGAATTGTGGACTGTTTTTCTAACCAGTTAGGTTGGTATATGGTTGTGAACTGCTTGTCTGGAAAACAACTAGTTATTGCCAATTCAGCAACATTTCAAGCTGAATCTCATACCATTTACTGTGTTTCAGCTTTGTGTTGCTCCATCAAAATGATGACTGTTACCTTGAACACAAACATTTACTTAAAAATCCTAAATTATACAGACACCGAGTCCTATAATAACCCAAACACCTATCTTTCAAATGATTAAAAGGACAAAATATTTAACCCTTTACCCAATGTAATGGTCGAAACTGGCCAGCGTTATTCACAAAAATCACCATTCTATTTTCAATATTTTTTTTCATTTCTTGTCTCAAAAACATTGTTGAGCTCATTCAAATGAGAGATCATAATCTCTTTCTTTTCAACCTACTCACAATTGTTTACAATTGGCTATAACATAAGTGCAAGCCCTACTTCGAACTTAAATCAAGCTAATAACTTTTTCAAATGAATCTGGAAAAGTAGAAGAGTGCAAAAGCACTATAAAGAGATCGAAAAAGTCGAACAAGACCGGCGCTCGAAATTACATGTACTCTCCCTGCACACCTCTTGCATCACTGTGCGCATGCACAACTACCGTGATGTCAATTCTTTTTTTCCGCCATCTTGCATGGTCAGATTTTTGTGACTCTTGCTTATAGATACTCCTTTCTTCATGAACAAATTGTGTTGCTAGATATTGTAACAGTGCATTGCTGGATTTTGTATCCTTTGACTCCAGCTTTAAATTATCATATTTATTTTCTAATATTAATGCTAATTTTAGCTTGTATGCTCACTGTGTACTTTGTTTTTTTCGAACACGAAAACTCGACCTGCATCGATCAGTTTTCTGCTGGTGAGAAGTTATGTTATTTGGTTTACTTTGTGGCGTTTTCCCCTCTAAATTCGCTTCTCGAAACCTTTTGGACAGTGCCTAAAACTATTCCTTGTCCTTCTTATTTGCAGGTGAAACATGTTGATGATGGACATAGTACTTGTGACACCTACAACAATTGCTCTCTGGCCAATCCCTGTGGTGTTTGTGGGGTTTGGTCATCCAAATTCTGGTCTTCAGTGAACAAGGTGGTTCTGACCCAGGCTAGAAAACCTCGTTCTCGAGTAAAGGTGGCAGTGTCTCCTTGGATATTTCCGAGAGTGCACATGGTGATTCTGTCATGCAGGATGTTGGGCAGCCTTTTACAGTAACAGATTCCTCCGCAGCTGTTGGTGGTGCTGGTGATGGGATGCCTGAAGTAGGTACCATGGTCTCCCTTCCTTTGGCTCTAGTGGTCACCCTTGAGGCAACGGTTTTCATCATTAGCTGTAACTATTGGGACCTTCCTCCAGTGATTTCCCACTGTGTCCAAGTCTGGCTGTCAATCGAAGCTTGTTGTCTCAGAGGATAGGCAGTTGGTGCCTTCTGTTGTTCAGAGGCCAGTGGTAGTTTCCCGTCACTCTTGGGACAATCCTCCTGTGTTTCCTCACCGTGTTGCAGGTCCGGCTGCTGATCGACATCCACCGTCTGTGTCTCTAGAGGATTTGCAGCGAGGGTTTACTGTTTTGCAGAGGCCAGTGATGGCCCCTCGTTACTCTTGGTACTATCCTCCAGTGTCTTCTCACCGTCCCCCTACTCTGTCTGCCAAGCGACGTTCGTCGTCGGTCCCTTTCTTAGAATTTGGGCTCTTCTTCCAGAAGGGTTCACTAGAAAGACACTCAGTTGGGCGCAGCTGCTGCGATGGATTCTCAGGGTGAACTGAGGCAGGCCATTCTTGCGCTTACCCGGTTGCTTTCTAGCAACCCTCAAGTTGGCTTCCGTGTGCCTCCAGAGGCGCAACCTCCTTTGGTCGGTTGCAGAGATTCCTCGTCTGTCCCTTTGGATTCTGCTCAGCATTCACAGGAGGTTCCTGCTGTTCAGCCTGAGATGGGCTATGTCTCTTCTGCCACAGAGGATGACAATTTGCTTGAAGCCGACGGGTCCCCCCTCGTCAGTCTTGGGTCAGGCTTTAGATTTTGTTTTTGTCTTCTCGCCCGACATTCAGCCTTCAGACCAGGCCACACTCATCATTGGAGCGTGGGAACCCCGTCGAGCCTTCTAGCTTCAGGATTTTAACCCTCTGCAATCGGCTCAGGTTGTTGAGTCCTTCCAAGGCCTGGATGCCAAGATGCATTCCAAGGCCCTGAAGGGTTCCTTCTTTTCACAATCTGACGCCTTTCTGCCTCCGATGTGGTTTCGTGTACACGAGTCTGCCTGTCCACCAGTCTTCCAAGGGTTGACTACTGTGGACAAGGATTCTTCTTCCCTTGGTCGGTGTTAGAATCCATTGTGGGCCTTTCCCACGAGATGCTGGACATGTTGTCTCTCACGGATCGCGTTGTCACTGGTCTGGCTTCCTATATCCCACCGGGGGAGTTTGATGATGCACAGGCAGTGTTGCATGTTTTGTCTCCAGTGCTTATGCCTTGATGCATGCTCATGCCTGCAACACGGCTAATTTGGAGTTTGCATGCCGGAATGCAGTATTGGACACTTCTCCATCCCTTCCTTCTGAGTAGATTGCTGTTTGGTCGGATCTCAGCTGTTCCATGGTTCTGTGGGGGCTGTCCGTGACGAGGTTCTTCGTTTTTCAAAGGACCAGCTTTTGTTACGGCAACTGGACCAACCTGCTGCCACGGGGGGTGGTCGTGTCAGGCCTGCCATGTCGGACTCATCTGTCAAACAGGCTGTGCCATAGGCTACATCCACTCCTTCTGCTCGGAAGAAGCATTGACATGGCCAGGCTCGCTGGCAACCTCAGGGAGGAAAGTCTCTGGACTTGCTTCCCGAGGGGTTGGTTTCTCTTCGTGGGGGCCTTGTCAGGGCCACAAATGAAGGTCCTCACCTTGATTTGCCTCCAGTCGGGGGAAGGCTGTCATTGTTTTTTGACCATTGGACAAAGATAACGTCTGATCCTTGGGTCCTCAACGTCCAATCAGGTGTGCGACTGTCCTTCCGTTGGCACCCCTGTTTATCTTGGGAGCCCCTCCCGATACAGATCCCTTCCGATCCTCAGCATCAGGGACCCTCTGGTGCAGGAGATCGACAATCTCCTCTCCAAAAGGGGTTGATCGAGGTGGTCAGAAACTCACTTTCTCCAGGGTTTTACTCGAGAATTGTTTCAGTGCCAAAGAAAAATGGCCAGCTTTGTCCTGCCATCGATCTGAGTATTCTGGATGAGTCCATCACCTCATTTCAGCATGGAGACTTTCAGGTGGTCGGTTCGATGGTGGACTCATCAGGGCGATTTTGCAGCCAGTATCAACCGAAAGGATGCCTATTTCCATTTGCCCATTTTGTCCTGGACGATCCGTGTTGTGTCCTTGGGCAAGGCACTTTATCCTGGTTGCCTACATTGGGGCATGATGATGCTGTGTACTAAGGCGTACTGCACGTCAATGGTGCACATGTCTTCAACCGCTGTAACCCTACTTGAGCGGAGCTTGAACAGAATTAGAATGTTGAGGAGCTGACAGTTGCTTTTTGATGCTCGGTGGTTCTCTCTCTGTACTCCAGCTTCCTCCACCCGTAAAACTGGCACGGTCATGATTAGCCATTGTGCATAAGTATGTGACCTTAAACACCAATAAAATTAATAAATAAATAAATAATGTGCCCATTCACCTGGTTTCTCATTTCGGGATTGTGTCTTTCAGTTTAAAGCTATCCCATTTGAACCTGGCTCCTTGGGCATTCTCACGACTGATGTCACATGCTTGCTTTTCACCGTACTCAGTCAGCTGTGACTTCGTCGGCCTACCTGAACGGCATCCTCCAACGGCACCCCAATGCTGCCATTCTGGAGTCCGATGTCAGGCAGCTGCTTGGCCTGCTAGCATCACTGGGTTTCAGAGAAGTCAGATCTGATTCCTACTCAGCAATTTCAGCATTTGGGAATGGATTTCGACACTTTTCACGATGTGGTGTGTTTTCCCAAGGCTTGGGTGTTGATACTTTCTGCTCCAATCCTTCTCAGTCTCGGCCAGGACTTTCCTTTGGTTGCTGGGCCTTTGCAGTTCGGTGACAGATCTCATTCCACTGGGTCACTTGTTTGGCCGACCTCTCAAACATTTACTGTTGGATCATTGGCCTCAAAATGTGGATCCTCTGGACCTGGAACTCACTATTCTTCGGTCCTTGCATTATCACCTCCACCCTTTGATCAATGCTTCCTGGTTGTCTCAGGGTTTTCCATTGGATCTTCCTCAGGCCGATCGCATCCTCACAGCAGATGTCAGCGATTGGGGTTGTGTGTGTGCGACGTTAGATCCTTTTGGTCTCCCTACTTATGGCGAGTGGGACCGAGAGCAGGTGGCCCTTCATATCGACCAGAAGGAGCTCCTTTCTCTTCTGTGAAGTTTTCAGCAATGGATCTCTCACCTGTCGTATCACACAGTCCTGCTTCTTTTGGACAATTCGACAGTGATGGCCTACATCCGGAATCAAGGGGGCACACATTTGATTCCCATAGATCGTCTATCTCGGGATCTTCTGCTGTTAGCGTGGGATGTATACGCTCGGGTGACCATTCGGCACGTTCCTGGGCATCTCAACATTGTAGCCGACTTTTGGTCCTGACGAGACAGTGTCTTTCCCACTGAATGGATGCTGCATTGTTCAGTGTTTCAGATGATTTGCAAACGGTGGGGCCATACTCTTAATAGACCATTTCGCCAATTGCTGGAATCATCAGGTAGAGACCTTTGTCTCCCCTTGTCCAGATTCACTACTGTCTCTTGACTGGACAGGGTTGGTCGGCTATGCCTTCCCTCCTGCACTGATTCTTCCTCAGGTGTTGTCAAAGATTTGTGCAGGGTCATTCACTAGTGATTCAGGAATTTTGTTTGCAAGTGTCATCCACCTTTCATGTTATGTAAATGAATAAAGAACACTTAGATACTACATGTATTGAGCTTTACAGATACAAATATAATTCCTGGAAATTTGCAATTCAGGTCATTGAAAATCCTGGAAGTCCTTCAATTTCAAACTAAATGTAGAGTATCTCCCAAATGAAAAAAAGCGGTAATCTTGTATGTTGTCATTAAATTTGTCTTATCAGTCCTGAACATCCAGCAACCCACATCACATCTGCATTTGATATAAACGAGGTTATTCAGTTACAAAGGCATGCCAGAAACCATTTCAAATTGAGTGGTCTTTCAGCAGTTATTGAATGGAAACTGAAATTATTCAAAGCTGGATGTCTGTTTTGATTAACCCTTTACCTAACCTGAAAAGCAGATGACACTTGCAAAAATAATTCTTGAATAACTATTTTTTTTCATTTTTTGTCTCAAAAACATAGGTTATGACCCCTCGTTGGAACGAGCTCGTTCCAACGAGGGGTCATAACCTATGTTTTTGAGACAAAAAATGAAAAAAATAATGAAAATTAATTGGCGATTTCTGAGAATAGCGCTGGCCGGTTTTGGCCGTTACGTTAGGTAATGGGTTAATAAATATGAAAAACAGTCAAAAAATAGTTCAAAATTCAACTATAAATATGAAAAACAGTCAAAAAATAGTTCAAAATTCAACTTGGTGCAGATATAGTTTGTGCCTCCCCGAAGACTTTGTTTAGTTATGAATTCATTCCAGAAATCAAGAGATTCTGAATAGTCATTCAATTTATTTATTTATTTATTAGGGTTTAACGACACATTAACAGCCAAGGTCATATCAGGTTGGTGACAGTTTTATGCGTGGAGGAAGCCAGAGTACCTGGAGAGAACCACCGAGCAATGATGAGCAGCTGCCAGCTCCCCAACATCGTAACTCCGCGCGGCAGCACAGACAGGGTTAGATTGTTTGCTGACATGCGCACCATCGACGTGCAGTATGCCGTAGTACACGGCATCATTGTGCCCCCATGTGGACAATCAGGGTGAAGTGCCTTTGCCCTAGGACACAACGCAGGAATTTGAATCGATTGCTCAGAAGGTCACCCATCCAAGCACTAACTGAGCTTGATGTTGCTTAAGTTTGGTGATCTGACGAGAACCGGTTACCGCAATGCCACCGCGCCCCCAATAGTCATTCAAAACAAAAAGTTTGATATTAATGAAAAATCGGAGAAAAAGTCAGAAATTGTTCAAAATCAGCGTATTGCTTGTTTACATAATGAATGCCAACTGATTCCAAATTGTCATTCGAAAGTTATTGGATGGAAACAGAAAAGTACTTTTATGTAAAAAAAAGTCTAAAAAAAAATGTTGGAAGTTCAAAATGGAATTTGAGCAAGAAATTGTTTAGCTATAAAGACATACCAAGAAGCACTTGATTCTGAATAGTAATTAAAAAGCTGCTCGACGTCAGATCTGTCCCATTTCAATATCTGAGGGGTGTTATTCGCTTTAATTAACCCTATATGAACCATGATCCCCTTCCCCCAATTTACTCCAGAGGAGCCATTTCCCAATTAATCAGTGCAGTTAACCCTTTACCTAACCTGAAAAGCAGACGACACTTGCAAAAATAATTCTTGAATAACTATTTTTTTTCATTTTTTGTCTCAAAAACATAGGTTATGACCCATCGTTGGAACGAGCTCGGCGAGCTCGTTCCAATGAGGGGTCATAACCTATGTTTTTGAGACAAAAAATGAAAAAAATAATGAAAATTAATTGGCGATTTTTGAGAATAAGCGCTGGCCGGTTTTGGCCGTTACGTAAGGTAAAGGGTTAACTATAGCAACTTTTCAGACTCTCCAACACACTAATCTGGCATAGGCTGAGTTAGCAGGAGTTGAAGGCAAGTGCTTTATTAACATACGGTATGCTTCAGTACACAGTGCCACCATGATTCTACGTAGGTAATTAGGACTAAGTGTTTTGCCTTTGGACCCAGCACCGCATGGAAAAAAAAGAAGAAAAATTATTACCATTGATCTGCATTGGGGTTGCAGTTTTTTCAGAATTTGAGATTTTGGCTTTCCATCCAGCAAAATATTTTTGAAACAACTCTGTTTATTTTTACTTTGGAAACATCTTATCCTTCATGGAAGACTGACCTG
This sequence comes from Pictodentalium vernedei, assembly GCA_031216915.1. Classification (NCBI taxonomy): domain Eukaryota; kingdom Metazoa; phylum Mollusca; class Scaphopoda; order Dentaliida; family Dentaliidae; genus Pictodentalium; species Pictodentalium vernedei. The sequence continues at coordinate 344,226,647 of CM062293.1, forward strand.
ACTTCTTTGATTTCAGGATTTGCATTATCTTTTTGACATATTTCTTATTTCAGTTGCATTTAAACATATATTGTGCAAGGAACTTGAAATATTAAAAAGTGTTTCTTAAGTTAACCCTTTACCCAACGCAGATGATATCAAAATTTATTATTTTAAATAACATTTTTTTAAATTTTTCAAAAAAATTCAACAAAACCATATCATGTCACCCCTCATTGGAATGAGCTCAATGAGCTTGTTCCAAAAAGGAGTCACATGATATGGTTTTGTTGAAATTTTTTGAAAAATAATATTTTTTCAGCTGCTGAATTTGCATATTACGTGGGCGGTTGTGGCCTATTCGTTGGGTAAAAGGGTTAAAAGATATATTTGCAAAACATTCAGAGATGTTGGTGTGTGTGTGGGTGTGTGTCGGGGAAGGTGGGGGGATCTCAGTTTTAATTGCTCACTAGAGCTGAGGTGTGTTGTTGTCGACTCACTAAAAATAAAAACTGTGGGTGTGGTGGCACCCAAGAGTGACAGCTCACTTGAAAATTGAAAGACTGGATTCAAACAATTTTCAGCTTGAAATTTAGATACTTCCACATCAATGTCCAGGGGGTAAATTTCAAATGAAGTTATTTCTGTCTACTTTGGTCAGTCCCTTCCTTAATTGCTTAACATTGAGGATGCCGGAAGCATGGGCGCTGAGGGTGCAGCTGCCCTCCCTGCCTTTGGACCACAGAGGTGAGAGCCAGACATTGCCCTTCCCAGGTTCGTCACTCAATTTTTTCAATGATCTGTTCTTGAAGTAAAGCTAAAATACACCCCAAATCCGTTCTGGGTGCTTTCAAAATTCAATGGGCGGGTTGGGAGTAGGTGCTCCCCTCCCAGTGAAAGGGGTACCTCTCAAACACTCCCATCTCGGGCTTTCGGCCTTCGAGACACGCATGCTTCGGCATGTCATGGCTGGGCTGCTATCGCAAGTAAATGCCCTTTTCCCAGGGCCTGACCTGAGTGCTTCCTGCACCCCTGCTCAACATTCTTTGAAATTCCCTGCATGAACTAGTGGCTGCATGGATTTGGTATTGGGTGTGTATCGTCTTTGAGAAGTGCAGACTCTGTTAAATGTTAAGTGATTGGCTGAAGTTTGTTATATTAGAGATGCCATAATATAAAGAAATTGTGAACCTAATAACTTATTGTCTCTTCTGGTGTAAAGTAGTTATAAAATTCATTATAATACTTTAGGTACCCGTTTAAAGTGATGTCAGATCATCCACTCAGGTTCACTTGGCACGCTTGTTTAGTTTCAGGAATAAGGAATTTGCTATAATTGTTTTTCTTTTAAATATTAACATTTTGCAGCTTTGTTATTCTTGAAAAAAAATTTTCTTTGCAGGGAACCCCACTGTGAAAATCCCAACCTAACAAAGGACATAATAGAACTACTTTTATTCTATGTTGGTCAGATGTCAACAGATGTTCATGAGGATCAGAGAACATATTATGGATATGATATAACATGTATATGTAGACATTTTAATGGTCATAACCCATTCAAGGTACACAGTTTTTTTATTTTTTGATCTATGCACATTTAGTAACCCTTTACCTACAGTGCAGGAAGAGTGGATTACCACCAAAACACCTGCAGAGTGGATTGTCAACCCAAGCAATAACTCATTTTGCAGACTCAAAGCCAGGATCCCAAACTTTTCCAACATTGTGACTCAAGAGTTAAAAGTTTCTGGCAGTGTTCCAGGCCATTGACCATTGTTGCGATCCCAACCCTTTACCCAACGTAATGGCCAAACCCAGCCAGCGCTTTTAGCATTCACAAAATCACCATTCAGTTTTCATTATTTTTTTATTTTTTTGCCTCCGAAACATAGCTTATGACCCCTTTTTGGAATGAGCTTATTGATCTCATTCCAATGAGGGGCCATAAGCTATGTCTGTTACAAAAAATAAAACAAATTAGTTATTCAACAACATTGTTCAGAAGTGTCTTCTGCCTTTCGTGTTAGGTAAAGGGTCAAACTAAGTCAGTATACTTCTTTAAAGCAAAAAGAAATGGAACAGGTCAGAAATGTTTGTTTATCTTGATTATTTTAAAAAATACGAAAATAATTCTTTAAAATTATGATAATACCCAAAACATTTTCCTGTAAATGACTACAAAATTGTTATATACATACAACAAGTGCTTTCAAACAAAGGATATATAAACACAAGGGTACTTTTGCACAATGAAAATTGTTGTTTAAACTTTTTGTCTCAAGGGGAGCTTTAGTGATCACTCTCTGTCCATCATCCATCTGTCGTTTGTGATGAACCGATTATCAAAACTTGCTATGAACCGATTACCGATTATTTCTTTTCAACCTACTCACAATTGTTTACAATTGGCTGTAACATAAGTGCAAGCCCTACTTCGGAACTAACTCAAGCTTTTAGAATCTTTTCCAAACGAGTTGGAAAAGTACTAGAGTGCAAAAGCACGAAAAAGATCGAAAAAAAAGGGTCGAGCGAGACCAGCGCTCAAAATTACAGGTACTCTCTATGCACACCTCTTGCGTTTACCGAGCGCATGCGCAACATCCGTGACGTCAATTCCTTTATTTTCCGCCATTGTACATGGTCGGAAATTTTTGTGACTCGTGCTAATTATGCTATGTATTCTTCGTGAACAACTTATTCTTCATATTTAGTGTGCTTCTGGATTGTATCCTTTTATCAAGCTACCAAATTATTATTATTATTTAATGTTAATTTGTATTTTTATTGCTGTTCTCTTCACACTTTATCTTGTCTTTCCCCCACATGTGAACACGACCTTAGTACTGTTTTCCGTCGGCGGGAAGCTTGATTATTGTATTGATATCATGCCTAAGACTATTCCTTGTACCTCTTGTTTGCAGGTGAAACATGTGGACGATTCTCATACCACATGTGTCACTTGCAACAATTGCACTCAGGCCCAATCATGTGGTATCTGTGGGGTTTGGTCCTCTAAATTTTGGGCTTCTGTGAACAAGGTGGTTCTTTCCAGAGCTAGAACCCCTCGTTCTCGGGGTAAGGGTAGCCGTGCCGTAGCAGACTTTTCTGCTGGTGCACGTGGTGACTCTGTCACACAGGATTCGGATCTGACTTCTGTCGCGAGTTCCTCTGCATCTGTTGGCGGTGTTAGTTCAGTGATACCTGACGAGGAGACCGTGGTCTCTTTGTCTTCTGATGTCACTATTGAGGCATCTGTTTTCGTTGAGAGCTTTTCCGAGGTCAGCTCGGTAACCCTCTCCGATCTGCCTCCTACACCGTCGACCGTTGTTGAGGAGGTTGCTACTCCAGATCCTATTCTGTCTGATGGTGGCTCTTCCATCTCCTCTGGGGATGGTCTACAGTCTCGGGGGACCGAGGCTGTATCTGCTGGTGTGTCTGTGTGTTCTCAGCCTCCCCCAGCCTCGTGGCGGAGCTGTGCGGGTTTGCTGTCTGCTCCGTCTCATCTGGCTAGGTTTGCTCCTAGTCGGTTGAGCCGGCCGGTCGCTTCGGCAGCGATTCCTCGTCCCTCGAGTGAATCGTTTATTGTTCCACCTTCGCCTGCTAGTGTGCCGCCTAGAGGGATGGTGTTGGGACGTTGGCATCCAGGGCCTGCTGTTCGGCAGCGGTCAGTGACAGCCCCTGTTAGCTGTCACTCTCGGAACCTTCCTCCGGTGATTCCTCACTGTGTTCCGAGTCTGGGTGTCGATCGATGCTTGCCATCGGTCTCAGAGGATAGGCAGTTGGGGGCCGTCTGCTGCGCAGAGGCCAATGACAGGTTCCTGTCATTCTTGGGACAATCCTCCGGTGTCTTCTCACCGTTTCCTAGGTCCAGCTACCGATCGACGTGCGCCGTCGGTCTCTTTAGAGGATTTGCAGGCAGGGCCTTCTGTTTCGCAGAGGTCAGTGATGGCCCCTGGGCGTCACAATCGGGACTATCCTCCGGTGTCTTCTCACCGTGCTCCTATTCTGTCTGCCGATCGACGTTCGCCGTCGGTCCTTTCTGAGGATTTGGGTTCTTCTACCAGAAGGGTCCATTGGGAGGACACTCCGTCGGGCGATTCTGCTGCGATGGATTCTCAGGGTGACCTGCACCAGGCCGTTTTGGCGCTCACCCGGTTGCTTTCTGGCAACCCTCAAGTTGGCCTCCCTGTGCCTCCTGAGGCACAACCTCCTTTGGTCGGTCGCCGAGATGTCTCGCCTGGCCCCTTGGATACTGCACAGTATTCACAGGAGGTTTCTGCTGGTCAGCCCGAGTTGGGCTACATCTCCTCTGCTATGGAGGATGACGAGTATCTTGAAGGTGATGGGCCCCCCCTCGTCAGTCTTGGGGCAGGCTTTGGTTTTCGTCTTTGGCTTATTGCCGGACGTTCAACCTTCCGACCAGCCTTCTGTGACCGTCCGGCCGTGGTCCACTGTGGAGCGCCGTAACCCTGTTGAGCCTTCTAGCTCCGGGGCTATGCGTCCTCTGCAATCGGCTCAGGTGGTTGAGTCCTTCCAGGGCTTAGACGCCAAAATGCGTTCTAAGGCCCTCAAGGGTTCCTTCTTTTCTAGAGCTGATGCCTTTCTGCCTCCATCGCGGTTTCGTGTGTACGATTCCGTCTCTCCACCAGTCTTCCAAGGGATGACTACTGTGGATGAGGATTCTTCTTCCCTCGGGTTGACTAAGCCTAAGTCGGCAGTTCTCCCGATGTCGGTAGTTGAGTCTATGGTGGGCCTGTCCCGAGAGATGCTGGGTATGTTATCTCTCGCGGACCATGTCGTCGCTGCTCTGGCTGAATATTTTCCACCAGGGGAGTTTGATGACGCTCAGGCGCCTTTTCGCGTTTTGTCACAGGCTCTTATGAACTTGACTCACGCTCACGCCTGTAACACGGCCAATTTGGATTCTTTACCATCCCTTCCTTCTGAGCAACGTGCTGTTCTGAAGTCTGCCTCTTTTGTGGGACCTCAGTTGTTCCATGGTTCCGTGGAAGCTGTTCGTGGTGAAGTTCTTCGTCATTCGAAGGACCAGCTTTTGCTGAGACAGCTTGACCCACCTGCTGCTGCGGGTGGGGGTCGTTCCAGGCCCGCCAAGCGTGCTGCAGCGTCTGCTTCGTCGGCTACGCCTTCGGCTCCGTCTGCTCCTTCTGCTCATAAGAAGCGCCGATGTGGCCAGGCCCGCTGGCAGCCTCAGGCTGGAAAGTCTCAGGGCTCTGTCACTTCCCGAGGTGGTTTCTCCTCTCGGGGGTCTCGTCGAGGCCGCAAGTGAAGGTTCTCACCTCGATTTGCCTCCAGTCGGGGGAAGGCTGTCGCTGTTTTACGACCGTTGGACAGAGATAACGTCGGACTCTTGGGTCCTCTACGTCATTCAATCCGGTCTGCGACTGTCCTTCCATCGGCACCCCAGTTTATCTCAGGTGCCCCTTCCGACTCAGGTCCCTTCAGATTCTCTGCGTCGGGACCTTCTGGTGCAGGAGATCGACAATCTCCTCACCAAAGGGGCGATCGAGGTGGTCAGGAACACCCTTTCACCAGGGTTTTACTCGAGACTTTTCTTGGTGCCGAAGAAAAACGGCCAATATCGTCCTGTCATCGATCTGAGTACCCTGAACGAGTACATAATTGCTCCTCGTTTCAGTATGGAGACTTTCCGGTCGGTTCGACGTTCAGTTCATCAGGGCGATTTTGCGGCCAGTATCGACCTGAAGGATGCCTACTTCCATGTACCCATTCATCTGGCGTCACGGAAATACCTTCGGTTCTCGTTTCGGGATCGAGTTTTTCAATTCAGAGCTCTCCCGTTCGGTTTGAACCTGGCTCCTTGGGCCTTCACCCGACTGATGTCACATGTGCTTGCTTTCCATCGCACTCAGTCGGCAGTGACTTCGTCAGCCTACCTAGACGACATCCTCCAACGGCACCACGATGCTGCTGTTCTGGAGTTCGATGTCCGGCAGTTTCTTTGCCTGCTAGCGTCGCTGGGTTTCAGAGTCAATCACGAGAAGTCGGATCTTCTTCCGTCTCAGCGATTCCGTCATTTGGGGATGGATTTCGACACTCTTCACAATGTAGTGTCGGTCCCCCAGGCTCGGGCGATGATTCTTTCCGCCTTGACTCGGGACCTGCTTCAATCTTCCTCGGTCTCGGCCAGGACTTTCCTTCGGATGCTGGGCCTTTGCGGTTCGGTGACAGATCTCATTCCGCTCGGTCGCTTGTTTGTCCGACCTCTCCAACAGTTCCTGTTGGATCATTGGCGTCCGAATGTAGATCCGCTGGACCTGGAACTCACTATTCCTCGGTCTCTGCTTTGTCACCTCCGCACTTGGGCAGATATTCCCTGGCTGACACAGGGTGTTCCGTTGGATCTTCCTTTGGCCGATCGCATCCTTACTGCAGATGCCAGCAATTGGGGCTGGGGTGCGACGTTGGATCCTCTCGGTCTGTCTACTCACGGAGAGTGGGACAGCGAGCAGGTGGGCCTTCATATCAACCAGAAGGAGCTCCTTGCTCTTCTGTTGAGTTTTCGGCTTTGGATCCCTCATCTGTCGGACCATGTTGTCCTTCTTCGTTCGGACAATTCGACAGTAGTGGCCTACATACGGAATCAGGGAGGCACACATTCGATTCCCATGTATCGGCTGTCTCGGGATCTTCTTCTGTTGGCGCGGGATGTGAACTCTCGGGTGTCCATTCGACACATTCCCGGGCATCTCAACGTCCTAGCAGACTCCCTGTCCCAACGCGACAGTGTCCTTCCAATCGAATGGATGCTACATTGGTCGGTGTTTCAGGCGATTTGTGAGCAGTGGGGTCGTCCTCAGGCCGACCTTTTCGCCACTCGCTGGAATCATCAGGTAGATACTTTTGTCTCCCCTTGTCCAGATCCTCTGGCATTTGCAGTAGACGCTCTGTCTCTGGACTGGACAGGTTGGGTCGGCTATGCCTTTCCTCCTGCACCGATTCTTCCTCAAGTTTTAGCGAAGATTCGTGCTTGCAGTTGCAGGATCATTCTGATCACACCCCTGTCTCCACAGAGGGTGTGGATCAATCTGCTGCGGCCTCTATTGGCCGATCGACCGATTCGTCTACCTCAACGACACGATCTTCTTTCACAGGGTCGTCCCAGGAAGTATCACAACAACCTGGCGAGCCTGTCCCTTCACGCCTGTCTTTTATCAGGTCCAGTCTCCGACATAGAGGTTTTTCGAGACGATCAGTGGAGTGCATTTCTGCATCGCGGCGACCTTCCACTGGAATGACTTATGCCGCCAAGTGGAAGGTTTTCTGCCGCTGGTGTTCAGATCACAATGTGAATTACCGTGATCCGTCAATCGCTCAAATTGTGGATTTTCTGGTTTTTCTTTTTGACTCCAAGGGCCTCCAGCCTATTACGATTAAGGGCTATCGGTCTATGCTGTCTGATACTTTCTCTTATGTGGGAAAGCGGTGTATCGGTCGTAATCTTTTCCTCTCCAAACTTATTCGGCACTTTTCTTTGAAGAGGCCTCGAGTTTTACACCCAAGTGGAACTTGGCATGGGTGTTGCACTGTTTGGAGGGGGCGCCATTCGAGCCTTTATCTGTGACCGATATGCGTTTTCTCACCTATAAGACGGCTTTTCTTCTAGCGTTTGCTTCTGCTCGTCGAGTCAGTGAGCTTCATGCGCTATCTGTTGATTCTGCCTTCTTCCGAAATGAGGCTAACAGCGTCACATTCACTAATTTTGTTTCTGGCTAAGAATCAACTCCCCGATTCGGTACCTCCTCCCATCTGCATTCTGGCTCTCCCTGCTGTAGATGGACGGAGGCCTCTTCTTTGTCCTGTTCGTGCGGTCAAGACTTACATTACTCACACTCAGTTCATTAGGAGGGGTCGGAAGAGATTCTTTCTGTCTCTCATTCCTAAGAGGCAGTCTATCTCTTCCCATTCTATTTCCAGGTGGATCTGTCTTGCAATCAAGCTGGCTTATTCTCGCTTGTCTGCATCGGATCTTGTTTCGAACTGGCTTAATGCTCACGAGGTCCGTGCCATTTCTACTTCCTGGGCGTTCTCCAATTCTGTTTCGCTCCGTGATGTTATGAATGCGGCTTACTGGAGGAATGCTTCTACCTTCTCCTCCTTTTATCTCCGCCACCTTCAGATGCAATCTGAGGACCTTTATTCTTTAGGCCCTCTCGTTGCTGCTCAGGCTGTTGTGCACCCTCGTTAAAATTGTTTTTGTCGAGGTTGCGCTTCACTCAGCCTTGTTCTTTTCAGGTGCCTTCTCTCTATCTTCATTACAGGTTTTCGTTTTTGTTCTCTGCCATCCTTGCTTTCGTTCTGCTACTCTTGTTGGTATTGGTTATGTGATTCACCTCCTCCTATTGTTTATTCAGCCAATTGTAAACAATTGTGAGTAGGTTGAAAAGAAATTAAAATTTTTTAGTAAATTTTGTTTCTTAACATACCTACCACAATTGTTTACCGGAGGCCCACCCTCCTTGGGGATATCTTTGATATCGATGCCTCCCCGCTAAATCACAAACTTCTCGTTGGCGGAAATACGGAATTGACGTCACGGTTGTTGCGCATGCGCTCGGTAAACGCAAGAGGTGTGCAGAGAGAGTACCTGTAATTTCGAGCGCTGGTCTCGCTCGACCCTTTTTTTTCGATCTTTTTCGTGCTTTTGCACTCTAGTACTTTTCCAACTCGTTTGGAAAAGATTCTAAAAGCTTGAGTTAGTTCCGAAGTAGGGCTTGCACTTATGTTACAGCCAATTGTAAACAATTGTGGTAGGTATGTTAAGAAACAAAATTTACTAAAAAATTTTAATTTCTCTGCTGATTCCGATGGTTGAAATAGGACCCAGAAGAAAATGTATTATACTGCAGAATTTCATTGATAAATCATCAATTACGAAAGCTTAATACCACATAAGTTCTTGGAGTATGCGTGTATAGTGCTGGGCAATATTAGCCAAAATAATGTTAGCAATTTAGGGGTGGGATAACATTGTTATAAATGATACAATCACACGATATTGTTCTCTTGTGATGATTTTGTGTTTTTCTGGTAAATAGTGTTAATACATTTGTGTAAGAATACAATACACTTGGCTGTATTAACCAGGAAGATACTGAGCACACATACTTTGTGTCTTAATTGAACAGTAACTTTGATATTAATGGGCGTTGTGAAGTTGTATGTCGCATTGTTTACAGATACACTCGTGGCGTCAGAATATATCAACATTGGAGAGAAACATCAAGGGAGGTAACTGAATTACAAAATGAACTTGACAAACTGAAAACGTGTTTATGACAGTCATTCGACTTACATGTTGTGTAACCATCATCTGCCATTGAAAAAAGAGTGTTTTTTTTAGTTTTTCTCCAATTTTAATTTCTTATTGTATTGTGATACTTGCATCATGAAGTACTACAGACTACTGGCTGAACACATTTTATTTATACATGTTCCCAATGCAAAGTTGTACATCACCATGATTGAAGACCAGTGGCTTTGATTAGCTGGGAATAGTTGCGATCTCGTACTAATTGCAGATAGTAAATTCCGTAATATCTCGGCTTTACAAAACCCTAAATATTCTGATATGCACTACACATGTTTTTAATGGGGAAACTGTATTGAAATGGCCAGATATCAAAGAGATTTTAATAGTCAGTGTTAAATATAGAATAACCGGAAACTGCCGGTTGTCATAATTGGTCGATGCCCCATAACCGACCGGTTCTGATTGCCGATTCCAATTATCGGTTCATCACTATGTGTCGTCAATCCATCCGGCTTGAACTTCACATTATCAACTTCTCAAACTACTTGTCTGAAATTAACCACATTTGTTATGCATGTTCCTTATCATATGTCTGTTCAAATTTGTTCAAATATAGATGCCATGCCTACAGGGGGCATCACAAGGAGCAAAGTTTTAAAAAAAAAATCTTCAGAACTACCAATCATAATCTTTTTGTACTTGCTACACAACATCCTTAGAGGGGTCAGATGCAGATTTATTCACAAGAATTCCCCAGGTTCATATTTTGGCTCGAATATTAACTTTGTGCTATATGAGGAAACTTATTTAAAAATCTTCTTCAGATCTACCAGTCAAAAGCTATTGATACTTGGTATACTGCATCTTTAGGGTGGTGGTGAGCTTGAATTGTGTTCAAACCGATCCTTGGAGTCATATTTGAGCTCACTGTGGGGGCCCGAATTTTAACAATGTGCAATATGAGGAATATTTTTTTAACTCTTCTTCATATCCACCAGTCAAAATGTTTTGATATTTGGTATGTAGCATCCTTAGTGTGGTGAGATTCAAGTTTGTTCAAATCAAGGCCCTGGGTTCATATTTGGGCTCCTTGTGGGAACCCAAATTTGAACTCAGCCCGATATGAGAAAACAGTTTTAAAATCTTTTTCACATCCACCAGTCAGAATCATTTCATGTGTGGTATAGAGCATTGTTAGGAGGTCCAGATTCCAGTTGTTCAAATCAAGTTCCTTGAGCTATATTTGGGCTCCCTGTGGAATCCCAAATTTTAACTTAGTGCAATATCACGACTATTCTTCAGAAAATCTTCTCTATATCCATGAGTCAGATTCTTTTGTTTACATAGTATTGACATCCTTAGTGTGAATGGGCTCATATTTTGGCTCCCTTTATGCATTAAAAGGAATATTCTTCGAAGATTTTTTTCTTAAGACCCACCAGGCAGAATATTTTTAGCTTAACTTGACAAAGTCAAGAAAAGCTATTGCCATCACGCTTGTGGAAGTCTGTTTGTCTGTGAGTCTGTTCACACTTTCCTTTAGCACAGTCTACACCCCATAGTTCTTGTCCGATCGTCACAAAATTTCATATGCAGGTTTGCGGTCATGTCTGGATGAGAACGTCCCCTTTTGGTCACGATCGGTCAACCGTGATGGCTGCCCAAAAACCTTTAACACAGGCTACAGGCCGTATTTATGAAGGGATATCATTGTAACTTGGTAGGATGACTCTGTATAATGTCTAGATGAGAACATTCCCTTTTGGTCATGATCTATCAACCGGGATGGCTGCCCAAGCCCAAAACCCGAAAACCTTTAGCACAGTCTACAGTTCATATTTATGGAGGGATTTCATTGTAACTTGGTAGGATGATTCCATATAATGTCCAGATGAGAACTTCCCTATTTGGGAACAATTGGTCAGCTGTGACAGCTACAGGGGCCCAAAGCCCGAAAACCTTTAGCATAGTCTACAGGTCATATTTATGAACGGATTTGATTGTAACTTGGTAGGATGACTCCAGATAGTGTCTAGATGAGAACACCCCCTTTTGATCACAATTATTCAACCTTGATGGCTTCACAGACAAAACCCCAAAACTTTTGGAACAGACTGTAGATCAAATTTATGAAGGGATTTCATTGTAACTTGGTAGGATGACTGAGTATAATGTCTAGATGAGTGCGTCCCCTTTTGGTTGGGATCAGTCAACCGTGATGGCTTCACAGGCCTGAAGCCCTAAAACCTTTAGCACAGTCTGCAAGCTGTATTTATGAAGGGATTTCATTGTAACTTGATAGGATGACTCGTTTTGGAATAGTTTCACTGTAACTTGGTAATTTTGGTTGACATACATTAACTGTGAGGGTCATATTAACCCACCCCTCAATTCTTTAGTACAGTCTACACCTCAAATTATTTTTATTGAAAACATAGCATACTGGGAACAGAAATTAACATATTCTCAATTATCACAATTCTTGTCGTATTTCATAATCCTTTCATAAACATTGAACATTATCCTTTTCATCAAACATAACACACAGTCAAGTTAAGCTACAGTGTCATTGACGCTTTCATTGTTGTAGGGGACATGTGGCCACATGGCCTTTTATTTTTTTGAAACTTTGATCAAGTTATACATATGCTCCGCCCAGATTTCAAATAGTATAGGCTATAAACTCACTGACAATGAAAATTTGGAACGTGTGTCTCCATTGTCACATGGAGGGGTGGAGTGCATTTTTTGTGAATATTGTGTAGACAGTCAGCTATGACTGATCGAGGATCTGTCACCAGCTAATGGCAGCTACATGTAACCCAACCCCAGACTGCCTTTAATCTGTTTCATTGCAAGACATATATGCGATAAACCAAAGAGGGTTAGCCCATTTCCCCAAACTTATTATTTTATACAATTTAATTTGGTGGCAGGTCAGTGCTGAAGTTGATTTCCGGTGTGTTGGTTGGGGAGGGGGGTGGGGCACACCTAAAGTCCACTCATAGTTTTGTGAGCAAAGTTTTGGCCCGAGGGGAAATTTTTAGGCTTCTTGTTGGTAAATTTGACAAAATGGAAGTAAAGTACTAGTATTCTGACTGAAACATACTTTTGAGCTTGCTTTTTCAATTTATTTATTTATTGGGGTTTTAACGACACTTGACATCTAGGGTCAATTCATGTCGGATGTCTTTTCGATAAGTAATCTGTGTTGGATGCAAAAACTGTACATAATTTGTTTGTTCAATAAGAAATCTGTCCAAATCAGTGTTTTGGTCTGATGAAAAATATATCAGTCGGTAGAAAACTTTGACCCTGCTAAAGAACTTTTCTCAGAAAGGAATTTTAGACAAAAAACATATTATTAAATTATTCACAGCTCTGCTTTCATGTAATTCGTTTCTAAAGCTGTTACTAAATTTATCAGTGTGAACTTCAAAACTTTTAGAAAGCATCTACAGTCATTTTCCATCATATTTTTTTATATTTTACTGAAACGGTCATCACCTTGCTGTCAAAAGATTTACTTGCGTCCGGATTTGGTTATAAACACGCAGAGGTCTCAAATGGTTCAGGAATGTTTTTGACCTGTATCCAAATCCATTAAAATACAGCTCCTCACATGACATCACCAACAAGCTTGAATCCCTCAGGTGAAAATAGATTAAACTGTTAAATGACACCGATCGTGAGCTTTTTAGTGAAATAGGGGGAAAATGAAGACCCACCGATAAGGTTGTAATGCAAAAATTTGCTCATGCACCTATTCTTTAATATGAGTGGTTGTTTATAATTAAATAACAAACAAAACAGGAGATATGTGAAATAGACAAGAGCATCGAAGGTTTTGTAAAAGACTGTAGGGGGTGGGAGCTTTATATTCTACCATTATTGTGGTATAGAAAACTGAGAGACAATACTTATTTCTCATCCATTTTATTCTATGGTTAAGTCGTAAATGCAATACAGCCATACAAAAGTAAAAAAAATGAAAAACAGAACATAAACAGTGAAATACAAAACAGAAGAATGAATGAAAGTTTCAGTATGCCAAAGGCACACAGGGGCGATGTGGGATTACAAATCCCTTGCAACTCGAAAAACTATTTGCTTATGAAGTCACGACAGATGAGAACCAAGAATCTTCATTAACTTATTTGATTTGAATGTGCATGCTGGTGGTACGGTAGTGGGGTCAGACCCTCGACAATTCAAACTGGAAGGTGACACGGAATTGTGTATAACTACCAGAATTTTGTTTTGGTGTTTTATTTCGAAAGGTGGGGACATTTATGGTAAATACTGTAATAGCAGTTTGATGGTTTGTTTTAGAAAGAAGAAAAAGAAACCCAAAACAGATAGCTGGTTTGGGAGCAGCCCCAGCATATTATCCATAAAAAAAGAATAGCACAGTATGCTTAACATATAACAAGCACAGTATTGTCCAGCGTGATTTTAACATTTTTAATTAATTAAGTATTAATGAAGTGTTAAATAAACACTGCAAATTGATCAATTTTTCTCTTGAAAAGATTAAAACCTGGCATGATTTCATTGAAATGATGCTGGTTTTTAATCTTTGCAATGAAGGAAAATAATATGAAAACTCCATTATGACATTTAAATTCTTATCTCATTTTCCCTTATTGAAAAAAATAAAACCTAACATAATTTCGTTGAAGCCTGTGTCTCCATCGATTTCAGGAATCGCAGTCTAAAGCTTCTTGACAGTGTCAAACCACATTATTGCACCCTGAGCACAAACACCTATAGAGATTATCCATCTTCAACTGATGAACTTCCAGAAAAATTGCAACTATTATGGAGGACAGGATGTCATCAAGTAGTAGTTCATCCCAGAGTGTTGGGAGGAGAGAAGAGGCATATGTGGGTCATTTGGGAGCACCGGCCGGGACCAATCGGGGCCTTCTCACCTGAGAACCGCGACAAATCAGCAGATGGCCAAAATGTTATTATTATGTCAGCCTAGGTCAGGCTAATACCTTTCATAAGCAGTGGTCTTTCAGGGTGAGCAGAAATTACAAGGGCCATACATCAACGATGGTGGCAATAACATGATTGTGCTTAAAGTTTCAAGTTCATTGTAGGAATACTTCTGATAGGTTTAGATGAAAAAGAATTTATTTCAGAATTTTTTGGGGCACTGATGCCTTGCACAAATATTTTTTGATTTCATTTTATCCATAGAATGTAAAATAACCTCTATGCAGAGACGTTCCCAATGAAAATCTGAGTGACCAACTTAAAAAATATTGTTTTTGTCTTGAATTTGACTGTTGGATGCAATTAATGGGCTGATACATGAAACTACCTGGCAGATTTGATTGAAGAGGTTTTAGGTTATATGAGATCAATTTATATATATTTTTAGCTTACATGACTGAAAATCAGGGTGAGGTATTGTCATCACTTTTTATCAGTCGTCCTGCGTCCGTCAACACGCATTAAGTTGTGTTTGAGTTTTCTCTCCGAAGAAACCACTTGGCCAGTTCAAGTGAAAATTGTGCAAGTGATGGTCCTGAAGGGGCATTGCGTTTTTGTTCAAACCAATGTGCTGCCCCCAATGGGGAGGGAGTGGAGGAAAATTGCTCCAAATTTTTAAAAAATCTCTCTCTCATGAACCTAGGGATGTAGTGACTCCATTTTTAGCTCAACTTGACAAAGTCAAGATAAGCTATTGCTATCACGTGTGCGGAGGTCTGTGAGTCTATTCACATTTTTACAGGCTACATCCCTGTAGTTCTTGTCCGATCATCACAATATTTCATATGTACTTCAGACAGGAAGAAAAAAAATTCAGATTGTTTAGGTTTAATCATCATGGTTCACAGCTTCAGAAAATATAACTCAATCAAATTTCATTTCTTTTGTGATCATTGTCCAGAGTTATGGCACTTGTTACACTTAGAAAACTTATCATACAAATGTTTTGCATTATAACTCAAGCATCAGTTCTCGGATTTTGACTCTAGAAGAGACTCCCTGCTCCCCTAGCTGGAGATGGGCGGTATTGGAATTTTAAGTTCGGTATTGGTTTCGGTATTTTTAGGGGGATATATACGCAGTATCAGTTCAATATTCGTGACTTGACTGAGATTTTCTTATAGTACCAAAGGGGAATTCATACCAAGAAAATACAGAATAAGTTGTTCTTGTATCATTCTACCAGGGCGCCACAAATGCCACTGCCAATGAGCTCAACATTGGCATTTTTTTCCCAATACAGGTCATATCTACAGTATAGCAACGTCGAGCCCGGTTAGTCCTCGGATGGGTGACCGCCTGAGCGATCGATTCAGACTCCCGCATTGTGTCCTTGGGCAAGGCGCTTAACCCCCGATTGTCCAATGGGGGCACGATGACGCCGTGTACTAAGGCGTACTGCACATCGATGGTGCGCATGTCTTCAACCAATCTAACCCTGCCTGTGCTGCAGTGCGGATTTACGATGTTGGGGAGCTGGCAGCTGCTCGTCGTTGCTCGGCGGTTCTCTCCGGGGTACTCCGGCTTCCTCCACCCGTAAAACTGTCACGGTCGTGATTAGCCATTGTGCATAAGTATGTGACCTTAAACACCAATAAATAAATAAATATATCTACAGTATGTTTATGACTTGTTCCAAACACACCTTAACCTATAAAGGCCTAACAAGCCATCATTAGAAGGTTCTGCTCACAATAGACAAATCATATGAGCAGTGATTTCTAGTCAGGTATTGGCTGCCTTAAGAGGCAGCCAAGACTTGACTAGAAATCATTGCAAAGTAACTGGACATGTACAGGTTGTAGTCTAGTGGGAATTCAGAACAATTGCCCAGGCCTTTAAGGGTTAACAAAACTAAAAAGAAAACCAGTCACTTCTTTCATGCAAATGAACACTTCTGCTGCTAGGAAAATTTGAAAATACAGAGATGGTTTCTGTATTCAATGATTGGTTCGATTCGGTTTTTCGGTATCCCCATGGTATCGGTATCAGTTCAGTTTTTCAGTATACTGCCCATCTCTACCCCTAGCAAATCCCTGCAGATAATAGATGGGTGATTTAATTTGACTTTTGACTTCTTTGTTATTGTGTTACAGACATTGATGCTGAAAGTAACCATCCAACAAATAGGCATCAGAAGATAGGACTTGTCATCATCACTTTGAATTTAAAAATCTTTATAAAAATGTTTCTTGTAAATTGTAGATGATAAAAGATGGGCCTCAACTATGCAAATATATGGAGAGAGTTCGAGATTTGTTTTTGCGTGATAAATGTGCTCGAGATGATGACTCCAACAAAGAGATTGTTGATATTTTGAAACTGTTACTGAATGCGTCTAAGTAAGTAGTTGCAATGGGCATCATAACTCTCAGCCCAACACCACAGACAAATAACATCAATAATTATTTATGAACAACTGGAAATTATAAATTTTGGCTTAACCACTTAACTTCTGAATGCCCATTGAATTAAATTTCCAGTCTGCTAGATAACTGTTGTAAGATATATTTTAAAAAGAGAAAAAATGAAAAACTGAAATTCTTTCTGAGGTGAAATTTTTTGTATCCTGTCACACCCAGTTTTACCTGTATATATGCTTGCATGTGTGAAGGTTTAATAAAATTTAAAACAAAGTTTTAACGTCATCATCTGTTTCAAATGCTACTCCTGATCTGTACCATTGCCTAATATTATCAGTTTAAAATGATTCAGTTCAATATGAACTAGAATCACAATTCAATTCAATACTTTTTTCAGACAAATAAGATGACATGAATCTGTGTGAACACCAGCATTTGTAATCTTTCTTTTTAGCTCACCTGACTGAAAGTCAGGGTGAGCTTTTCTTATCACTCTTCGACCATCGTCCGTCCGTCGTCCTGCATGAAGGTGGTGTTTGAGCCTCTTTCTCCTAAACCACATTTTAATAAAATTTCATGTAAGTAGTGGTTATGTAGGGGCATTTGGGTTTTTCTTCAAATTGGATTTCTGCTCATATTGTGGAGTGGGGTGTGGCCAAAATGCACAAAATGTTTACAAATCTTCTTCTCATGAACCAGCCATAGCATATATTGATATTTGGTATGCAGCTTCCATTTGAGGTGTAGACTCAAGTTTGTTCAAGAGAAGTTTGACGGGCAATATTTACCTTTGTTCTGAGAGGGGCAAGAGTTTTTGCCCCGCCCAAAATTTCTATTTTTTGAACCCAGAGGCCGATTTGAACCAAATTTAATATGAGGTATTATTGGGTTATAAGTACTTGATTTATGCCAAAAATTTTTTTCATGCAGCCCCGTGGGAACCGCAGGAGCTAAAAATAGAAAAAAATTAAAACGCCCATATCTCCAAAACTGCACGGCACGGAAAATTTTTATTTGGTGTGAAGCTTCCTTAGGACCAACAGAAAGGATTGGTTAAAAAAAATTGCCATCGGTTTTATCATAGGGTACAGTTGAGTCAGCACTTTTTAACACTAGGCAATGGGAAAAACATTAAAAAATCTTCATCTCCAGATCCAGCAGGCAGAATATTTTGATATTTGGTATGCAACATTGTAGGGTGGATCTGATTCAAGTTTGTTGGTTTCATATTTGGGCTCAGTATAGGAGCCTGATTTCAAACTTAGTGCATTTCTGGCAAATTTCGTAAAAAATCTTCTTCTCCAGATACAGCAGGCAGAATCTTTTGATATTTGGTATGCAACATTGTGGGGTAGATCTGATTCAAGTTTGTTCAAATCGGCCCCCTGGATTCATATTTGAGCTCACTATAGAAACTCGAATTGGAACTTAGTGCATTTCAGGCAAATTTCTTTAAAAATCTTCTTCTCCAGATCCAGCAAGCAGAATCTTTTGATATTTGGTATGCAACATTGTGGGGTGGATCTGATTCAAGTTTGTTCAAATCGGCCCCCTGGGTTTATATATGGGCTCAGTATATGTTATGCAGAAGGCCTACGCCACCACCTCTCCTAAATGTCTTTGAAAATCTTCTTCTCAATATCCAGCAGGCAGAATCTTTTGATATTGGATATGCACTATGCTTAGGGGGGTGAGATTCAATTTTGTTCAAGCCAAGTCCCTGGGTTCATATTTGAGCTCACTGTGAGAGCCTGAATTATAACTTGGTCAATATGAGGAATTTTCTTTAAAAATCATCTTCAGATCCAGCAGTCGGAATGTTTTGATATATGGTATGCAGCATCCTTAGGAGGTGAGATTCAAGTTTGTTCAAGCCATGTCCCTAGGTCCATATTTGGGCTCACTGTGGGAGCCCAAATGATAACTTAGTTCAAAATGAGGAATTTTCTTGAAAAATCTTCTTCTTCAGATCCAGCGGTCGGAATGTTTTGATATTTAGTATGCAGCATCCTTATGGGGATGATATTCAAGTTTGTTCAAGCCATGTCCCTAGGTTGGGCTCACTGTGGGAGCTTGAATTGTAACTTAGTTCAAAATGAGGAATTTTCTTAAAAAATCTTCTTCAGATCCAGCAGTCGGAATGTTTTCATTTGTGGTGTGTAGCATCCTTGGGGGAGGGGGGGGGGGGGGGGGGTGGAGAGATTCAGGTTTGTTAAAGCCAAGTCCCTGGGTCCATTATAACTTACCGTATTTCATCTAAATTTTTGGACACTTTTTGTTTTCGGACACCATTTTTTCATCAAAAAATAATTTTTTTTAAGCCTCGAAATTTTCGGACACCCACTCAAAGATCGCCCCGGACTGGTGTGGTGGGAAAATCCCAGTGAAACATAAATCCAAAATGACAATGATTTTCTTTGCAGTTGAATATTTCATCTTTGTTTTATGTTAAAAACATGTATTGTATGCACAATATATTGTACAATGGAAATAGAATTATTAAAACAACATTATTTGCAAACTTGTTCTTTACTTATTGACAGGTAAGTATTGTTTTCCTTCTCAAACTGACATGTCTGATGAACTGACCAATCAAATTTTTGTTTTCAAAACGTGTGCTTTCATTAGACTCCTTCGAGATTTGGCAAGAGAAAAACCCACAAATGTTATGTTGAACTGACCTTAAATGACGACATTAATGAAAGGGTCTGATAAATAAATCCATATAATGCAGTATAAACCATGCACCAGCAACAGAACTGTAATTACTGCTTCGAATAAACATATTCAGTGCACTGAACACCAACAAAATTTTCCAATATTAAAAATAGAACAAACAACAATGAGGTCAACACGTGCTGCTGCAGGGTTTCACAAAAATTAACACATGGACCCAAACACTGTCAGAGCATACCGGTTTTCGATATTTTTCGATAAACATCAACAGTGTTATGTGGGGAGGGCATGCTTCCGAAAACAAAAATAGAAAATACGAGAGGAACTGTGGAGCTAATACCAGTCATTATTTTTTAAAAATTAATTTTGTAATCGCTTTTATAAAATGTAGCATTTTGCGTTGCACATCTGGTGGGGGAGCCCGAGAGGGACATTTCTAAATCAATAATTTAAACTTGTATGTCAATAATTCGTATTCTTCCTTCTAAATAATAGCAAGTGGTTTGGGGTGGGCCATACATGCTTGGAGCCAATATACAAACCACTCAAAAATTGTTTGCATTTCATCGCCTTTGAATGGCTACATTGGTCCGTTTTGAAAACACTGAAGCCAGCTCAGGTTTTTTTATCCAACAGTAACAACACAAGCACATGGCTTGATTACTGTTCAACATAATTTGTGGAAACATCAAAACTTTTCAAGTACCGGTAGAAGAAAAGTGATTTCTTCTCAGGGATTTATTGGGAAAGTAAATAAAAACAGAACAAACAATCGGAAACTTTTCATTTCATTCATTCGGTATGTTCATTTTATTCATTTATGCTGATGATTAAAGTCACCATATTGAACAGCTATTTCATCTTTCCCATTTCCGAGGTACCCCCACCGTTCGTGTACAATAAATTTATTAACCGGTGCAGTGTGGTTTTCAAAATTTCCACCCACATTTGCTGTCCACGTGTATTTTGGCCATTTTCGAAGTTTTCGGACACTGGAAAATTTAATTATTTTTTGGCGTCCGAAAATTTAGATGAAATACGGTAGTCAATATGAGGAATTATTCTTTAAAAATCTTCTTCTTCAGATTCAGCTGTCGGAATGTTTTGATATTTGGCATGCAGCAACCTTAGGGGGCTGAGATTCAAGTTTGTTCAAGCCAAGACCCTTGGTTCATATTTGGGCTCACTATGGGAGCCTGAATGACAACTTAGTTCAAAATGAGGAATTTTCTTTAAAAATCTTCTTCAGATCCAGCAGATAAATGCTTTTGATAATTTTTATGCAGCATCCTTAGGGGGGTAAGATTCAAGTTTGTTCAAGCCATGTCCTTAGGTCCATATTTGGGCTGATTGTGGGAGCTCGAATTGTAACTTAGTTCAAAATGAGGAATTTTCTTTAAAAATCTTCTTCTTCAGATCCAGCAGTTGGAATGTTTTGATATTTGGTGTGCAGCATCCTTGGGGGAGGGGGGGGGGGAGGGTGGGGGGGGGGGCGGAGATTTAAGTTTGTTAAAGCCAAGTCCCTGGGTTCGTATATGGGCTCACTATGGGAGCCTGAATGACAACTTAGTTCAAAATGAGGAATTTTCTTTAAAAATCTTCTTCAGATCCAGCAGATAAATGCTTTTGATAATTTTTATGCAGCATCCTTAGGGGGGTAAGATTCAAGTTTGTTGAAGCCATGTCCTTAGGTCCATATTTGGGGTCATTGTGGGAGCCCGAATTATAACTTAGTTCAATATGAGGAATATTCTTTAAAAATCTTTTTTTTTAGATCCACTGGTCAGAATCTTTGGATATTTGGTATAAGCTTTTCTTAGGAGGAGCAGATGCAACATGTTGAAGTCAATTCTCTGGGTTGATATTTAGGCTACCATGTCAGGTGAGTGCTCTCAGGCCCCCTGGGACCTCTTGTTTTGAATCTGTCCCAACCCCCTCACCCACACATGCCATTTCATATATAACAAAGGAATATACATTTACAAAAACAGTGTTAACACTTTTATTCATAAGATACGGTTTGCCATGCAAAACAGTTAACAAAACACTAGAACAACAAAAATCCAACACTTTCAATAGTGGTGCGATGAAAATGTGTAAATTTGCTTAAATGCCACTTTTTTCAACATTCTGTTCTGTATATCCATACCTCCTCCACCTCCCCTCCCCTCTTCTAACTTGACATAACTACTCAAAACTGAAGATGATCCCTGAAATGATAAGGCCATACAAAGTTGATTGTTTCTCAGGCCATTTGTTCCAAAAAAGCATGCGGGCGGGCGGGTTTTTTTTTTCTTTTTATTTTCTCTCCGAGAGGTTGTTTGTGGTAATTTGACCCCCACACAAACGCCTGGTGGACCACGCAAAATTTCGCAAATATTTTGGTTATTCACCATAGGGGTGTTGGGTCGTAAATGAAGTGGGGTTTGAATGTTTGTTTTTTCAGTGAAACGTGAAAATTATAACACAGGACGAAAGTCACGAAATGCCTCGTGGGTGAAACGTCTCGGGTTGAAACGTCTCTGTGACAAATCAAATGTCGAAGTGCCAACTTTCAGAGATTTATTTTACCAAAAAAAAAAAATCCTTTCACAACCTGCCTAATAAAATCGTGAATCGCAATTTTTCCCCATTATTAGCTCAACTTTGGCGAAGCCAAATTTGAGCTTATGCCATGGCCCGTTGTCCGTCTGTCCGTCTGTTCGTCAACAATTGGATACGGCTCGGGCTAGAGGCCGTATTTATGAACCGATCTTTACGAAACTTCTTGGTACCTTTGTTATGACCGTGGGATGAGAACGAGTGTTTTTGGGTGCGGTCCGAAATTCAAGATGTCTGCCAGAAGCCATTTTGTACCGACGATGCAGAAATCTGTTTTTTGTACAGAACTTACATATGAAAGCTCTGATTTGAATAATTTTTTGTATGAATGTTTAGTACCATGGGATATATCACATATAATACGGGTTTTTTTCTCGTGCGTAAATTATGCAAATTAGACTAACTTTGATGTTTTTTGGTGTTACTTTCAGCACTGTAAGTGCAAATACCAATACAGCTCGGGCTAGAGGCCGTATTTATGAACCGATCTTTACAAAACTCCTTGGGTACCTTTGTTATCACCATGGGACGAGAACGAGTGTTTTTGGGTTCGGTCCGAAATTCAAGATGGCCGATGGCAGCCATTTTGTACAAAATTTGGTGCAATCAGATTTTTGCACAGAACTTCCATATGAAAGCGCTGATTTTAATAATTTTTTGTGTGAATGTTTAGTACCATGGGATACATCTCATATAATACGGGTTTTTTTCTCGTGCAGAAATTATGCAAATTAGATGAACTTTGATTTTTTCAGTGCTACTTACACACAGTAAGTACACATGTGAATACGGCTCGGGCTAGAGTCTGTATTTATGATCCGATCTTCACGAAACGTCTTGGGTACCTTTGTTATCATCTTGGGACGAGAACGAGTGTTTCTGGGTGCGGTCCAAAATTCAAGATGGCTGCCAGTGGCCATTTTGTACCGAAATTAGGTCTAATCAGTTTTTTGTACACAACTTCCATACGGCTCAGGCTAGAGGCCGTATTTATGAACCGATCTTTACGAAACTTCTTGGGTACCTTTGTTATCACTGTGGGATGAGAACGAGTGTTTTTGGGTGTGGTCCGAATTTCAAGATGGCCACCAGCAGCCATTTTGTACCAAAATTAGTGCAATCAGTCTTTTGTACAGAACTTCTGTATGAAAGTTCTAATTTGAATAAATTTTTGTATGAATGTTTAGTAACCTGGAATACATCACATATAGTACAGGTTTTTTTCTCGTGCAGAAATTATGCAAATTAGATGAACTTTGATTTATTCAGTGCTACTTATACACTGTAAGTGCACATGTCAATACGGCTCGGGCTAGAGGCTGTATTTATGAACCGATCTTCACAAAACTTTTTGGGTACCTTTGTTATCACCTTGGGACGGGAACGAGTGGTTCTGGGTGCGCTCCAAAATTCAAGATGGCTGCCAGTGGCCATTTTGTACCGAAATTAGGTCCAATCAGTTTTTTGTCACAACTTCTACACAGCTCATATTTGTGAACTGATCTTCACGAAACTTCTTGGGTACCTTTGTTTTCACCTTGGGACAGGAATGAGTGTGTTTTGGGGTGCCTTTGTTATCACTGTGCTATGAGAACAAATATTTTGGGGTTCAGTCAGACCCACTCTGGGACTCAAAGATTTTTTTT
Source organism: Pictodentalium vernedei (assembly GCA_031216915.1). NCBI lineage: Eukaryota > Metazoa > Mollusca > Scaphopoda > Dentaliida > Dentaliidae > Pictodentalium > Pictodentalium vernedei. The sequence goes on from CM062293.1 coordinate 344,250,211, forward strand.
CTAGTTTAGCGTCTGACTGTCACCCACCTTTACATTACTTTACCTATACATTTGTTACAGGCAACGGTCAGTATTTATGTACAGACCGTTACAATACTTTACATGTACCTTTGTTATCAGGTCATTACCTAGATGTTTGTCATATGCTGTGTCACATACTATACATGTACATGTCTTTGTCTTGACAAGTTGAGCCACAGTGTCATTGACACTTTCATATTCAAAATTATCACAACCCATTTGAACGGGCAGTTCATCCATAAATCATATTTTTTTAAATCTGAAAATGAAATACAAAACGAATGTTTGCGTGTTTTTATTAACCAATTCGACTGCACATACCTGCCTATATGCGATTTATTTTCAACTATGACTGTTACTTTTATATCAAGCAACGGTTACTATTAGTTCTCCAATTATCCTGCATCTCAAATGCATTTATTTAAATTAACTGGGAAACTTGTAACGGTTTCAAATAACAGTACACAAATTCCCAATGACGGCCATTTACAATACAAATGTTACTAAAAATAAATGCTAGAGACTGTGTTCCATTTAACATAGCACCTGACTTTGCAGACTTTCTGAGGGTTGGTGCGAATCAAACGTGGTGCGAATCGACCATTCCCCTTTGTGACTGTTTGTTGTCAGACTGAAAGACACCTTCCTTCTTGCTGTCATTATGACTTACCTTTACAGAATAAAACACTTTCTGTCGTGAATATTGCTAAAACCCACCCACTTTATTAAGGTATGATGTAGAAAAAGCTTGAAGTGTGTTAATTTAAAATTTGCGAACGCATCGATATCGATTTACCGAAATGAGCACAATATCTCAAATTTTTTTTGAAGATTTTTTTGGTGTCATAAAAAGGGTGCATGCGCACCAAAAATGACCATGTGTGTGGGCCTGAGAAACAGAGGTTCTTTTTTATGGCCTAATGTTAACAATTTTCACATCTGTTATGTTTATTATGCAAAACAAAATGTGAAGTTGAAAACGTTAAGGCAAAACAGCCACATGGCAACGTCACACATAGGAATTTTAAGGGCTGATATACTAATTTTGCAGAGAGATGCCAGAATTGAACAGTTTTGTTGAAAAGTAAGTGTTAGAATGATGACTTACACCATGAAAACATATTCATTTACATGACATATGGTTTTGCAGCTTAAACAGTAAGATAGCTTTTAAAATAAGTGTTTGGTTTTTTTAGCTCAACTGTGACGTAAGTCCAATTTTTAGCTCAACTTTGACGTAAGTCAAACTTCTTGAGTACCTTTGTAATCACCATGGGGCGAGAACGAGTGTTTTTGGGTGCAGTCTGAAATTCAAGATGGCCACCAGCAGACAGTTTGTACCTTAGTTAGTGCAAATCAGTTTTTTGTACAGAACTTCTGTATGAAAGTTTTGATTCATATAAATTTTTGTTTGAATGTTTAGTAACATGGAATACATCACATATAATACAGGTTTTTTTCTCATGCAGAAATTCTGCAAATTAGACGAAATTTGATTTTTTCAGTGCAACTTACACACAGTAAGTACACATGTCAATACGGCTCGGGCTAGGGGCTGTATTTATGAACCGATCTTCACGAAACTTCTTGGGTACCTTTGTTATCACCTTGGGACGAGAACAAGTGTTTCTGGGTGTGGTCCAAAATTCTAGATGGCTGCCAGTGGCCATTTTATACCGAAATTAGGTCCAATCTGTTTTTTGTACACAACTTCTATACGGCTCAGGCTAGAGGCCGTATTTATGAACCGTTCTTTACGAAACTTCTTGGGTACCTTTGTGATCACCGTGGGACGAGAATGAGTGTTTTTGGGTGCGGTTCGAAATTCAAGATGGCCGCCAGCAGCCATTTTGTACCAAAATTAGTGCAATCAGTTTTTTGTACGGAACTTCTGTATGAAAGTTAGGATTTGAATAAATTTTTGTATGAATGTTTAGTAACATTGAATACATCTCATATAATACAGGTTTTTTTCTCGTGCAGAAATTATACAAATTAGACGAACTTAGATTTATTCAGTGCTACTTAGTATACTCAGTAAGTGCACATGTCAATATGACTCGGGATAGAGGCTCTATTTACGAATCGATCTTCATGAAACTTCTTGGGTACCTTTGTTATCACCTTGGGATGAGAGCGAGTGTTTTTGGGTGTGGTTCAAAATTCAAGATGGCTGCCAGTGGCCATTTTGTACCAAAATGAGGTACAATCAGTTTTTGGTACTGAACTTCTATATGAAGGTTCTGATTTGAATAAATTTTTGAATGAATGTTTAGTAACATGGAATAGTCACATATAATACAGGGTTTTTTTTCATGCAGAAATTATGCAAATTAGATGAACTTTGATTTATTCAGTGCTACTTCTACACAGTAAGTGCACATGTCAATACGGCTCGGGCTATAGGCTGTATTTATGAACCAATCTTCATGAATCGTCTTGGATACCTTTGTTATCACTTTGGGACAGGAACAAGTGTTTTTGGGTGCCTTTGTTATCACTGTGCTATGAGAACAAATATTTTTGGGTTCAGTCAGACCCACTCTGGGACTCAAAGATTTCTTTTCTAATTTAGCATCTAACTGTCGCCCACCTTTACAATACTTTACCTATACATTTCTAACAGGCTATGGTCAGCATTTATGTACAGACCGTTACAATACTTTATATGTACCTTTGTGATCAGGTCATTACCTAGATGTGTGTCATTGCTATGTCACATACTATACATGTACATGTCTTACACAAGTTGAGCTACAGTATCATTGACACTTTCATTTCTAAAAATTGGCCCCCTTTTTGTAAATGCCCCAAACATAAAAACATTGACTCAAATTGTTGTTAACTTGTTTGTTCTGGTTCAGAACATTCCAATAAACACAAAAAACCTTCTGAAAACATTTAGTTGGAGGCAGTGCCCAACTGTCTTAAATGACTCTTTACTTGCATGATAAAAAAGGGTATTTTAAGACCTTGTACACTTCTTCACATATTTTGCAAAATACAATACTTTATTTAGCTAAAATTTAATACTGGTCCTTTTTGAACTCATTAAATGTAGTTTGCCAAGCTTCCTGCCCTGCCCTGCCCTGCCCTGCCCTGCCCTGCCCTGCCCTGCCCTGCCCTGCCTGCATTCAGTTTTAACCATTATGACATTTACCATTCCAGAGTTATGCTTCTTGAAAAGTGGCAAAATCTTGGCAACATTACCACCTACCCTGAAATGTAGGTCAAGTTTGAGTTTTGCCATTATTACATTTACCATTATTCCCCTTGAAATGTGGCAAAATGGTAAAGAGATGAAACATTTCTTATGGTATTTTATTTATTAAATGACCAGGGCATGTATAATCAAACCTGCTTATGCATTCACCCTAATTAAGCAGTGACATGACAGTTACTTGTTTTTCTTATCCGTGGTTTTCTTAGGAACAAAGAAAACTCTGTCAACAACTGTTTAAGGTTTGGGGATGCTTGTTAATCTAGGGCCCTGCAAATCACACATTTTCGATTCAAATCAAATCCCGTCTATTATTCAAAATCAAATCAAACCTCAAATCATCTCAGTGGCATCTTGAAGATGACCAATGGGATTGCTGTACTATAAACCTGATTTGTTCCAACTGTGATGGCTCAGGTCCTGACTGGTAAAATAATCCAACTACATCATCAAGACATGCCTTTGTTACCCCATAAGGATTATAGTTCATCGTTGACATTGCTTGGAAACCTTAAATTTGCATTTCACAGAGGTAGGGACTAGTGATATCAGAATTAGCATTTGCTGGTGGCATGAGTGCTGATGTTCTTTATGTTAATCTAGTAGAAGTTACAGTCAGTCTTATTTCTACATTATTTATGTATGATTTCCATCTGAACTATACGTTTTGTGAGACAATGAAGATGACTGATGCCAAGTTATATTCCTATAAAAAGGATTTGAGAGGAAATGAATCGACACTGAATATCTACTTAAGATTTGAAATCGAATCGAATCTCGAAGCTTCTCAGGGCCCTTTGTTAACCCCACTCAGTCGATGGCCTAATGATATTTTTATACTGTACCAATGACCCAGACATAGCTGGTGCTAACTCTTAAAATATAGGGCCAAACACAAATTTTGCCCCCCAATCCCCAAAATTTGCATCTAAAACCAAAGAAAACATGTCCTGAAAGGCCCTCCACACTTCGCCTCTACTGCGCATGCGCAGTGTCAAGGACGTTCCGAAATTGGCGCCATTAATCATTCTAAGTTTGGCCCTTCATCAGTTAACACCTGACTGATCTTTGTGCTTGTAAATCTCAGTTTAAATGATGCCAGACACATAAATATTAGTGAAATGGTGATTCTAAGGAGGATAGAGAAGGAGGAGAGGAAAAAATGTGTGACAGAATATTATCAGGGCTGTAACTTAAAATTTTTTAATGAAATTATGTTAAGTTACCTATTTTCGAGGCAGCAGCCATTTTGTTGTCATTCTGATTATTTAGTTACACTGTTTTTTTAGTGTTTTCCTCTCTCCCTGTCCTTTAAGTCCCCCCTTGCTATTCTCCCATGCTTTTGGCATAGTTTTTGTAATTATTATTACTAAATTTTCTTGGGAGTTTTAGCTGAATAACAGAATGAATTCTGTTCTTTTCCCCATGTTTACGTCTTCACCTATGGGTGGTTAGGCGTTGTGTTCTGCATCTACCATCTGATGTTCTGCAGTTTCTTCCCTGGAAGTCTCTGTTTTGCATCAGATAGTGTGTTTTTGGTAACTGATTTCGGGCCTGGGTGCCTGGAGTCTTATTTTAGTGTTTTTACACTTATTGTTTACATTTACAACAGCCCTCTGTGTGAGGGGGGGATTTCTGGAAAATAATATCTTGATGTTATTTTAATCATAACTAGATACATTATTATTGTTCGTAAGTGTTGAATAAATTGTTTAAAATATTTTTAAAATTTTTGTCCACACTTAGGCTTGGGATCCATTGGGGCTCAACGTTACTTTTCAGAAACTTGGGCTGTTCTGAAAAAATATTTTTTCAAAATATTTTGATTTCAATTATTTTTTCTATATTAATGGATCATATTATTATTATGTATTTTGATTGCCAGGGGTTAGTGCGAGTACCAGGACTTTGTTTTCTTTTCACATTGAAAGGATATTGATCAATTGTCATAAGAGGAAGTCTTCCTCTGACTTTATAATCATTCTATATGTGGTCATTGTACTCGCATTAACTCCTGTTCTGTATCGTATGATTTCGATGACAATATGGGAAGTGTATGTCACGGTATGTTATTGGGGAATTGGACACTCCGGTCCTTTCCCCGCAGGGTCACTCTACTTTATCAATTTCTATTTCAGACGATCAAGATTAGGGTGATGTATCTGTGATGTCTTCCAACAGTGTGCCTCCGTCGTCACAATTAATGAAGGGCTAGCGGAAAAGTGCTCATGTAAATACGCCAATTGCCTAAGAGGACCCTAGTAGGTTCGACGGCCTTTGACGTCCGCTAGCTCGCCCGGTGTAGCGTCCATTCACCGAATGGTTCGGCAGCCGGGTTCGTCCGTTGCGGTCTAGAAGGAATTTTGGGGTGATGCGAGCACTATAAATCAACCTAATGCACACCCAGTGACGGCGGATCGGAGGGAGAACGGAGGAAGCCTTTTAGTCCGGTTCATAGCTCGTTCCGGTCCATCCGGACGGCAAGCGAGAGAGGCCCCTCTCGCGTTCAACAACATCTGGTCCCAGATGTTGTGGTACAAAATGTTTCGCATTCGGAGCATACGTCCGTCGCTCGGGACGCTCTGACATATAGTCAGTCCGGAGTAGACTGTCAATAAGGCTTCCTCATTCTCATAGTTGCGCACACGACCGCTCTTGGCTACGTGACCATGGATATCCAGTCAGCTTCGCCAGTCAGAGATTCATCGGCGACCAGGTCACACCATCCGGTAGCCAGGGACACGAGGCCTGCAGACTCCGGACGTTCGCATAGGAAGTGTGCGGGAGTCAACGTACACGGAGCTTCCGGCGGCAATGCATCGTAAGACCGCTACTGCACAGGCCTCGGGAACAGACGTGCTTTCCTAAATAGCACAGTTTATCGCAGCATCCCAGCATCAACTGAATCTGTCGCATATTTTTTATCCGACGATGCTGGGTTGGGACGCTCCGCGGAAGCGGGTACTGACGTCCGAAAATTTCATCCGGTCCGACGGGATACCGAAAGGGATTTGGAGGATTTCGAGCTTTCCCTTTCGGAACAACATATGCTGTTGTGTATGTCATCTAACTTGGTCTTCTACAGCTTCTTTCGTCGGACCAGAATGCTGCGATGCCGGATAAGAAACTGATAGCGTCGGTGGACTTAGAAATTTTTGGTTCGGTTCTGGGACATCGTCCCTCAGTTCCGACATAGTCCAATAATGTCACACAAACTTTCGAATTATTGAACGACGCTATATATATTATTATTTTATGCTTGCTATAACCAAGCATTTCTGGTTTCTTGTTCGCAAAGTTACGAAGATGTCTTTCAAAAGTGTGCCTCTGTCGTCATAGTTAATGAAGAACTAGCGGCAATAAGTGCTCATGGAATATGTCTATCGCCTACGGAGTGACATTCGCTAGCTCACCCGGTGTAGCGTACATTCATCGAATGGTTCGGCTGCCGGGTTCGTCCGTTGCGGTCTAGGAAGGAGATTTGGGTGATGCGAGCACTTTAATTACTTTAGTACTCACCCACTGACGGCAGATTGAGGACAGATAGGAGGAAGCCTGTTAGTCCGGTTCCTGGCTTGTCCAGGTCCGTCCGGGCTGTGAGCGAGAGAGGTCCCTCTCTCGTCCAACAACATAGGGGACCGCATGTTGTGGTTCAGATATTTTACATTCGGAGCATATGTCTGTCGGTCGGGACGCTCCGTTATATTGACAGTCCGAGAGACTGTCCTTAATGCTTCCTCATCCTCACAGCAGGGCACACGACCGCACATTGGCTACGTGACCTCGAGTATCCGATCAGTTTCGTCATTCAGTGATTCCACGGCGAATAGGTCGCGCCATCCGGTAGCCAAGGGACACGAGGCCTATACACTCCGTTCGCTCGCATATTGGTAGTATGCATGGGGTAACGATCACGGAGCTTCCAGCGGCAATGCATTGTAGGACCGCTTCTCCTCAGGCCTCAGTGACGGACGTGCTATCCGAGTTAGCACAGTTGTTTCGCAGCATCCCAGCAATTGACAGTTTCTTGGTCGAATCAGGAATTATCCGACGGCGCTGGGTCGGTGCGGTCCGCGGTTGCATCAGGTACGGACGACGGAACGCTTTATAGGATCCGACAGGATGGCGAAAGGGATTCGAAAGATTTCGAGTTTTCCCTTTAGTAGTATTGGAAGCTGCCTTTCATATCTTCTGGCATTATCTTCCAGTGATTGTTATTTCGGACTTCATTGCTGCGATCTTGGATAAGAGACTTATAGCGTCATTGGACTCGGATTTTTCGATCGGTTCAGGGACATTGTCCCTGACTTACCGACGCAGTCCAATAATGTCATTACAACACGTGTTTTATTTTTCGACGCTATATATACATACAAGCTGCTACCAAGCATGATAGTTTAGTTTCTTGTCCGCGTTGCTCATTTCTGCCGTTTTATCATTTATACGAGTAGTTTATTTTGGCAGAGCAGGGCATACCGAGAGTTCATATGCGTCTAGACGGTGTGGTTAAAGACTGGAAATATTCTTTTTCGCCGTTTATGTCTTTTCCAACTTCAATGTTGGAAACGACATGATGTATAGTAGGCTTAACTTAGACGCTTTATCATACGTAATCCGCCTTACTGAGGCGTTATCATTACGTCTTCAAGAAAAGATTTACGGGATATTATTCTCAATGTAATTTCTTTTGAGGGCAGTAGTTTGTTCACGTATAACTCCGCCCTTCAGTGGCTGATTGGAGTTGGTTAGACGTGACGCAGCCCTAGCTACATCCACACGCGTGGATAGTAAGGTTAAGAACTCTCTCAGAGTCGCTTCGTTCTCGGAGGAGCTTCTCTTCGACGGCAACTTTTCGGCAATCCATGAATTGCTTGATTTACACGTTCTCTTGTCTGTCTAGTGTTACAAGAGATTCAGACTGGGGCAAACATTCGGTGGTTGACTCAGAGAGTGCCACCGCAGTTGCCGGACCCGAGTGTGGCTGTTATGACCGTTGCCAGTCAAACAGATTGGGATATAATACTGATCCCAACGGATTCGAAGTGCCAGGGTCTTTGGGTTCCGCAGTCTCTTAGCAACCAATTTTCTTCCGCGGAATAATGTTTTTTAGGCTTGCTTTATGTCATTGCATGAACATTATTCAGAAACGCATGCCCTAATCCTGTCCTTTAATTCGACAGTAGTGGCGTATCTCCGGAACCAGGGAGGCACTCTTTCGTTTCCGTTATTCAATTTAATGGGAAGAATCCGTCTGTTGGTTATAGTACACCAAGTTCTGTTTTGGTCCATCATTTTCCGGGTCGTCTGATTGTTTTACCGGACTCCCGTTCACTTACGGGTCGCTTGTTGCTGTCAGAATGGACTCTCAACAAACAAGTATTCAATCAGATTTGCTATCTATGGGAGCGCCCAATGATGATTTATTTACGACACAGCTTGCTAATAAATTGCAGACGTATGTGTTGGCTTGTCCAGATCTCTGAGCTAATGTTGTTAACGCTCTATTGATCTATAGGACGGAATGATAGGATACGCGTATCCTTCGGCGCTGTTGTTTCAGCAGGTATTGCTAAGATAAACAACCACAATACATTTCTGTTGATAGCATCTCTATCTTCACAGAGATCATGGGTAATTTACTCTCTTGTCTACTGTGGGTTTTAACGTGAAATCTTCCTCAATGTGAGGATCTTTTTTCACTGGGTAAATCGTGTCATCTTGATCACAACCCGCAAGGTCGCAACCTTCATGTATTCCGTTGTGTGGTCCGTATTGCATTGTAAGCATTGTACTGGACGAGCTTTGGACGCGATTTCTTACTATAGGAGATCCTCTTCTTCGCTTTTCTATGCGGCTAAAGTGGAGGCTCTTCCGTCGTTGGTGTAGGGATCATTATGTTCATATTGTTGATCCCTCCATACTACTCATTGCAATTTTTTAGTATACTTGTTTCACAAGATCTACTGCAGCCTGTTATTATTAAGGTTATAGGTTTATGTTACCTCATACCTATGCACTCTACGATAGTTTACAATGGAGTCTTATGTCTCTTTATCTAAGTCAGTTAGTAACTTTTTGATAAATAGACTTAGAATCTTTAGATTAAATTCCTATATGGATTTTAACTTCGGTTCTTATTTAGCTAAGTAATCATTTGAGCCTCTGGAAACAGTAGTTTTCAAATTCTGACCTTTTAGACAGTAATTCTGTTGGTTTCTCTTTTACTGTAGAGTCAGTGACTTTCATGCACTATCGATGGATGATTTTCACTTTTGTAGTTTCGGAATCAGTACTTCCGTTACTATTTAGGTTGGATTTTTGCATAAGAGTTAGGCTCCTAATATCCGGAACCTATTGTTTTTAAGGTCCTTCCATCTTCGTACGGGCATAGGCCTTTACTCTTTCCGGGTAGAGTTTATGTATTTATAAACAGATATCTGTTTATTACTATGGGCGTAAGCTTCTTCTGTCTTTGATGCCTAGTAGAAGGACGTTACGCTCCATTCTATTGTTAATGGATTCTATTAACTATCGGTACTGCTTATGGTATATCATTGACTTAGCAGTTGTGCTTAAGATTTCGGCTCATGAAGTAAGAGTTCTTCTACATCTTGGGCTTACATTAATAGTGTCGCTATTATAGATTTTTGAAGGCCGCTCATTGCACTCAGCCATCCACATTCATGAATTTTTATCTCAGAAATATCGAGTCCATTTCTGGAGGCCTCTATTGTTAGGTCTATTATCTACTGCTCAGAATGTCATTCACTTAACAGTTGCTACTATAGCTAGGTAGGCTGTCTGTTTCGGCGGTGTCTCCGTTCTGCTGCCCTCTTCGCTCTGGGCTATTTGACCCAGGGCAAGAAAAAGGGGGGGGGGGGGGGGGGGGGGGAGGGTGTTCCCTTGGGTCACCTGTTTTACTATGAAAACAAGGGGATACCTCCTCCGGAGTTAGTAATTCTGAGCTGTTATTGGGATGGTTGTTTAGTGAGAAGTTTAGGTTTTTAAAATTCATTCAAGTCTTAGTTTTTAAAGTATAGCTTTTGATTATTGCATATGTCAACGGACATGATTATGCAATCCTCAGACACTTTTAGGAGTATAAGAGTCTCTATTCTCTAGACTTACTTTATTTATTGGCTTACTTTAATAAAAATTATTAGTATAAGGATTATATTGGATATTAATAGAGTACATGGATGTATGAAGCTCAATTTTGGAAGGTGTTGTATCTTTCTAATTTATCATAAATAAGAAAGATACATGTAAGGCCTATTACTTCTTTTTCCCTAGAGGGGATGACTCTATTTTATATTATTGAGCGTATTCCATTTTGCTCTATGTCCTGGGCCCTCCAGCCTTTTTACTATTCAGCTATGTCTGGGTCATTGGTACAGTATAAAAATGTTAAAAAATTTATAGTAATTTCTATATTTTTTATACTTACCAATGACCCAGACGGGGATGGCCCTCCCAGGAGTTGGGAACTCTTGCCTCCCCGCTGAGTACATAGCGCTTACCAGGCACTGGTTTTTAGAATGATTAATGGCGCCAATTTCGGAACGTCCTTGACACTGCGCATGCGCAGTAGAGGCGAAGTGTGGAGGGCCTTTCAGGACATGTTTTCTTTGGTTTTAGATGCAAATTTGGGGGATTGGGGGGCAAAATTTGTGTTTGGCCCTATATTTTAAGAGTTAGCACCAGCTATGTCTGGGTCATTGGTAAGTATAAAAAATATAGAAATTACTATAAATTTTTTAACATTTTCATTAATTTCAGAAGAATGCATCATTTAATACTACATTCCACTGGAAATCACCAAGAACATCTCTTTTTTTCAAATTTCCTGAGTGCTGCAGAATCAAGAAAGGATGCTGATTTTATTGCAGCTGTCATAGCAAAGTTTCCTTTCATCACCACCACCTAGTGAAGCTTTTCTAAGCCAAGCACACCTCAGTTTAAAAATTATCAAATTCAGTTTTATGTTTCAAAAATAAAAAAGCTGTGTTGGATAAAGGGTTAGCATGTGTTATCAGTATACAACAGGGGTTCAACCATAGTGGCCTCATGGGATCCTGAGACACACATAGCAGCTATCGATTCTCGCAACCATTTTCGCGATAATCCAAAAGGATTCTCCCAAATTTAGATGAAATATAAGCCCCATATGCATGTTTTAGTCTAGTTCCCAGTGGTAGAGAGGTGTGTACTGAGGCAAACTGCCCGTTGATGGTGCACTTGTCTTCAACCAATGCTAAACCTGCTTGTGTGGAGTTAGTACATTGGGGAGTCTGACAGTTGCTCACTGTTCATCGGTTGTTCTCTCTGGGTATTCCGGCTTCCTACACCCGCAAAACTGTCCAACACAAGGTGACCCTGGCTGTTGAAAGTGTTGTTAAACCCCAATAAATAAATAAATAAATAAATAGTGGTGAAAATATTTAAACAACTTAAATGTTAAATAAGAAACATATCCAGATGTTTTCATGTTTGGTGGATAACATCCTCATATTGACAGTCTTCTTGTGATCCTATAAAACCCAAAATACAACTGTTCTATCCAGAAACTGGTGAAGCCATTTGGAACCAAGAACAGTGGAACCCTTTTAGCTCCTAGCGCTTGTAGTATTTCAAATATTTCGTCATTGACTCCATATTGCCCATGCAGCATGAAAAATTTAACAAATCTTTTCGTGTTTGACAGAGCTTAGTTAGTTCTGTCAAACAAGATATAATTTTTAGCTCACCTGACTTTCAGTCAGGAGAGCTATAGTGATCACTCACCGTCCGCCGTCCGTGAACATGGTGTTTGCGTCTTCTCTTCCCAAACCCCTAAACCAATTTAATTGATATTTGAGATAATAGTTTGTTATGACATCGCATTTTGATTTTGTTCAAATCAAGTTGCCTCGCCCCTCAGTAGGGCCACACCCAAAAAGTGTGCCTAAATCTTAAAAAATCTTAGTAGCAGAGACTTGATATGTGGTGTGCATCTTCCTTTTGAAGTGTAGACTCAGATTTGTTCAAGAGAAGTTTGAGGAGCTATATTTGCCTTCATTATGGGAGGGGCTTATTGGGTCATAAGTACTTAATTTATGTCAAAAAAAATTTTCCCGTCACCCCATGGGAACTGCAGGAGCTAAAATAGAAAAAAATTAAAACACCCATATCTCAAAAACTACATGGCACTGAGAATTCTAAATTGGTGTGAAGCTTCCTTAGGACCAACAGAATGGAATAGTCAAAGAAATTGCTATTGGTTTTATCATGGGGTACTTTTTTTGAGACATCGAGTCAGCATTTTTTAACACTGTGGGTAATGGGAAAAACATTTAAGACTACTTTTCTCTCAAACCACAGCTCCAAAAGCTTTCAAATTTCACATATAACATCTTTGGAAGATTGTTTCTCACGTTTATTGAAATCAAATCCCTGCGTCCATATTTGGGCTCTCTATGGGAGCCCAAATGTTTAAATTAGTGTAGTATGAGGAATATTCTTTAAAAATCTTCAGATCTTCCAATCAGAATCTTTTGATATTTGGTATGCAACATGTTTAGGGGGTGAGATTCAAGTTTGTTCAAGCCAAGTCCCTGGGTTCATATTTGGGCTCCCTGTGGGAGCCCGAATTATAACTTAGTTCAAAATGAGGAATTTTCTTTAAAAATCTTCTTCTTCAGATCCAGCAGTCAGAATTCTTTGATATTTGATATGCAGCATCCTTAGGGGCGTAAGATTCAAGTATGTTCAAGCCAAGTCCCTGGGTTGATATTTGGGCTCTCTGTGGGAGCCAGAATTATAACTTAGTTCAATATGAGGAATATTCTTCAAAAATCTTCTTCACATCCACCAGTCAGAATCTTTTGATATTTGGTATACAGCATCCTTAGGGGGATAAGATTCAAGTTTGTTCAAGCCAAGATCCTGGGTTCATATTTGGGCTCCAAGTGGGAACCCGAATTATTACTTAGTTCAATATGAGGAATATTCTTTAAAAATCTTTTTTTTAGATCCAATAGTCAGAATCTTTGGATACTTTGAAGCTTTCTTAGGAGGGGCAGGTGCAACTTGTTGAAATCAATTCCCTGGGTTGATATTTAAGCTACCATGTCAGATGAGTGCCCTCAGGCCCCCTGGGGCCTCTTGTTTAAATTCTCAGTTGCATTGTTTGAAAAAATTGTGGCTGAAAACTTTGGTATTTTGACATCGGAGTGCAGAGGATTAATTGGGAATGCAAAATATTCACTTAACAGGAGTATTGAATTCACAGAAATTAGGATATTATACTGATGATAAACTGAACATTTATTTTATTATATCTTTTTATCTATTTGATAGAGCTCCTAGAACTCTTTCAAACAACATTTGAACAATTAAATACATACATTAAATGTACTGAGGTCAAATAAGGCTGTCGGGGAATTCAGTTATCAGAGTAATTCTTTGACGAATTATATTTTGTTTAATTATTTGACAGGAGTTTACTCTATTTTCAAAATGCTATTAACTGTTAAATTTGTACTGAACTTCTGAAGGTATGTTAATTTATTTATTAGCTCACCTGACTGAAAGTCAGTCGCAAGTGAACTTTACATTATCGACTTCTCCTCATAAACCACTGCGCTGAATTGAACTAAATTTGATGGGCATGTTCCTTATCATATGTCAGTTCAAGTTTGTTCAAATAAAGATACCATGCCGACAGGGGTACCACAAGGGGCATTACTCTGACAGCACCCATAAATTGTTTTCCAAAATTAAAAAAATCTTCTCCAGAACCATAAATTAGAATCTTTTGATTTTTGGTATATAACATCTGTAGGGGCAGATTCACGTTTGTTCAAATCGAGTCCCTGGGTTGATAATTGGGCTTCTTGTGGAAGCCCGAATTTTAACTTAGTTCAATATCAGGAAATTTCTCTTAAAATCTTCTTCTCCAGAAGCATCTATTAGAATCTTTTGTTATTTGGTATACAACATCTGTAGGGGGTAGTGCTCAAACGACTATGGAATTTCAAAGTCGACAAGTCGACACCCCAAAGTCGAGTGGACGTCGACTAATCGGCAACCCAGACTAACTTCGGAATTCGCGCTTGTAACCGGGAAACAACTAAGGCTTCCACGTTTAGACAAAATTGTAAACGTTTAAACGACTGTCTGTAAACGAAACGGAAACGTTTACACGTACTAACAATGCAAGTAGTCAATATTTGATAGAAGTGTGTAATAATACACAGTAAGTTCATCATATCTTTGCGTACAGGGCATACAATGTATGTTATTGAGACAGCCGATTTACAGTTGGTCCAAAAACGATGTAGACAAACGATCACAGCATGCAGATGTCGAAGGCAAAGAAGTCGCTCGGTCTATGGGGGGTGGGGGGGGGGGGGAGGGCTGGGGGATTCTCCTCCCGGTAAATTTTGAAATTTATGGGGGTCTCTGAGCTCATTCTGGTGGGTTCGGGGTGAAATTCCTTGTGTTTTTTCAAACAGTAATGTTGGAGCGAGTTGCCATGGCACACAATAGTGACAATACCGGACTTGAGAGTGGAATGCAATGTCGCAAAAATAAACAAAGTCTACAAACCATGCAGGGGAATCCAAATTTTCAAACACCGCAAGTGCCAGTCTGTCTCAAACTCCATAAATCGATCCTAAGATCATCCCATGTGTGAATAATAAATTAATAATCCATGTCAGGTGAACGAAATCATCGAGAACAATTGTGTATCACTTTGGGAATATACATGTAAATCCGAATAAACTAAAACATCCCACACATGTTTTGAAGGAAACACCAAAGATAAGCACGTGCCATGCGGCTCACGTGACTGTGTCACATATGATATCACATGATTTGAAGATGATTTCGTTCGGTTACTGTGGCGGCGGCGGCGCCAGTCGGAACCAGTACACAGTTTTTCTGAAGCATTACCTAAATATTGCATTGCAAAGTTGGAAATTTTTTTTTTGTTTCTTTGACTTTCTGCATTAATCTGCAATTTTGAAATTACTCTATTAAAACTTCATTCCATGTACACGTTTACCAGAACTGTAAACGTTTAATGCCCATAAACGAAACGTTCACGTTTACACGTGCACACGTGGAAGCCTTAGAAACAACACAGCGTTTCACGAGAAAAAGACTCTTTTTTTTAGTTCCCAACAGGCTACCCCCTGCTTCATTACAAGGACGAACCATGAGCTTAACATCGTGGTAAAACAAACGTGTCAAACACATAAACCTCCATATTTTAGTGTAGAACTATTCGGTCCACATAAAAAGTAGTCGGTGCCGTAGTCGTTCTCTGAATTAAAGTTTTGACTACCGGTGCCAGTCATCACGAAAATGTCCCGAAAATTTCAATTGTTCAATCAAAATAAAATTATGAGAAAGTGTTTGGAAGTTGTTTTTTTTTCTCAATTTATTCTTTTCACATTTTCAGCTAATAAAATATAATTCCCAAACTACATGGTTTTTTGTTATTTATTACTGTCAGCCCTCATGTTTATCAACTTTATGTTTAAGACGAATGGGAAATTCCCAGTTCAATATTAATGACAGCGTGTTCAGTGACCCAAATTGTTCCTTTTCATTACTGTAGAAAATGAGTTGAGAAATTACCTGATGTGATCCCTGCAAAAATAGCTGCTCAAAAATAAATATGAATTCATTCCCCCGAGTTGTAATATACAGTTTTATCCATACTACATGAAAGTCTTTTTTGAAAACAAAACAAGGGAAAGCCATATTGTTTACAACAATGGGGACACATTATGTGCACCAGGGCAGTCCGTTTAAAAATAGCTTGTTTATTTATGAAACATGCCCACGTGTTTTTATCAAATGCATTGTAAGCCAAATCTATTCTCATACTGTCGCAGTTATGTGAAATCAAAATTATATAAACTCAAAATATAAACAGACGTCCCCTGTTCATCTTGCTCTTGGAGAAAGTGAATGCCACAGGTTGGGGAGGGGCTCAGACATCCCCTGTTCATCTTGCACTTGAAGAAAGTGAATGCCACAGGATGGCGGGGGAGGGGGGGGGGGGCACTCAGACGTCCCCTGTTCATCTTGCTCTTGGTGCATTTATCCCACAACTTATTACCGATGAATTAAGTTATGTGGTGACCGCAAGAAAAATTCTCATATTTTTATACTGTACCAATGACCCAGACATAGCTGGTGCTAACTCTTAAAATATAGGGCCAAACACAAATTTTGCCCCCCAATCCCCAAAATTTGCATCTAAAACCAAAGAAAACATGTCCTGAAAGGCCCTCCACACTTCTCCTCTACTGCGCATGCGCAGTGTCAAGGACGTTCCGAAATTGGCGCCATTAATCATTCTAAGTTTGGCCCTTCATCAGTTAACATCTGACTGATCTTTGTGCTTGTAAATCTCAGTTTAAATGATGCCAGACACATAAATATTAGTGAAATGGTGATTCTAAGGAGGATAGAGAAGGAGGAGAGGAAAAATGTGTGACAGAATATTATCAGGGCTGTAACTTAAAATTTTTTAATGAAATTATGTTAAGTTACCTATTTTCGAGGCAGCAGCCATTTTGTTGTCATTCTGGTTATTTAGTTACACTGATTTTTCAGTGTTTTCCTCTCTCCCTTTCCTTTAAGTCCCCTCTTGCTATTCTCCCATGCTTTTGGCATAGTTTCTGTAATTATTATTACTAAAATTTCTTGGGAGTTTTAGCTGAATAACAGAATGAATTCTGTTCTTTTCCCCATGTTTACGTCTTCACCTACGGGTGGTTAGGCGTTGTGTTCTGCATCTACCATCTGATGTTCTGCAGTTTCTTCCCTGGAAGTCTCTGTTTTGCATCAGATAGTGTATTTTTGGTAACTGATTCCGGGCCTGGGTGCCTGGAGTCTTATTTTAGTGTTTTTACACTCATTGTTTACATTTACAACAGCCCTGAGTGTGAGGGGGGGATTTCTTGAAAATAATATCTTGATGTTATTTTAATCATAACTAGATACATTATTATTGTTCGTAAGTGTTGAATAAATTGTTTAAAATATTTTTAAAATTTTTGTCCACACTTAGGCTTGGGATCCATTGGGGCTCAACGTTACTTTTCAGAAACTTGGGCTGTTCTGAAAAAATATTTTTTCAAAATATTTTGATTTCAATTATTTTTTCTATATTAATAGATCATATTGTTATTATGTATTTTGATTGCCAGGGGTTGGTGCGAGTACCAGGACTTTGTTTTCTTTTCACTTTGAAAGGATTTTGATCAATTGTAATAAGATGAAGTCTTCCTCTGACTTTTATAATCATTCTATATGTGGTCAGTGTACTCGCATTAACTCCTGTTCTGTACCGTATGATTTCGATGACAACATGGGAAGCGTATGTCACGGTATGTTAGTGGGGAATTGGACACTCAGGTCCTTTCCCCGCAGGGTCACTCTACTTTATCAATTTCTATTTCAGACGATCAAGATTAGGGTGATGTATCTGTGATGTCTTCCAACAGTGTGCCTCCGTCGTCACAATCAATGAAGGGCTAGCGGAAAAGTGCTCATGTAAATACGCCAATTGCCTAAGAGGACCCTAGTAGGTTCGACGGCCTTTGACGTCCGCTAGCTCGCCCGGTGTAGCGTCCATTCATCGAATGGTTCGGCAGCCGGGTTCGTCCGTTGCGGTCTAGAAGGAGTTTTGGGGTGATGCGAGCACTATAAATCAACCAAATGCACACCCAGTGACGGCGGATTAGAGGGAGAACGGAGGAAGCCTTTTAGTCCGGTTCATAGCTCGTTCTGGTCCATCCGGACGGCGAGCGAGAGAGGCCCCTCTCTCGTACAACAACATCTGGCCCCAGATGTTGTGGTACAAAATGTTTCGCATTCGGAGCATACGTCCGTCGCTCGGGACGCTCCGACATATAGTCAGTCCGGAGTAGACTGTCAATAAGGCTTCCTCATTCTCATGGTAGCGCACACGACCGCTCTTGGCTACGTGACCTCGGATATCCAGTCAGCTTCTCCAGTCAGAGAATCATCGGCGACCAGGTCACACCATCCGGTAGCCAGGGACACGAGGCCTGCAGACTCCGGACGTTCGCATAGGAAAGTGTGTGGGAGTCAACGTACACGGAGCTTCCGGCGGCAATGCATCGTAAGACCGCTACTGCACAGGCCTCGGGAACGGACGTGCTTTCCTAAATAGCACAGCTTATCGCAGCATCCCAGCATCAACTGAATCTGTCGCATATTTTTTTATCTGACGATGCTGGGTCGGGACGCTCCGCGGAAGCGGGTACGGACTTCCGAAAATTTCATCCGGTCTGACGGGATACCGAAAGGGATTCGGAGGATTTCGAGCTTTCCCTTTCGGAACAACATATGCTGTTGTGTATGTCATCTGACTTGATCTTCTACAGCTTCTTTCGACGGACCAAAATGCTGCGATGCCGGATAAGAAACTGATAGCGTCGGTGGACTTAGAAATTTTTAGTTCGACATAGTCCAATAATGTCACACAAACTTTCGAATTATTGAACGACGCTATATATATTATTATTATATGCTTGCTATTACCAAGCATTTCTGGTTTCTTGTTCGCAAAGTTACGGAGATGTCTTTCAAAAGTGTGCCTCTGTCGTCATAGTTAATGAAGAGCTAGCGGCAATAAGTGCTCATGGAATATGTCTATCGCCTAAGAGGTCCCTTGTAGGATCGACGGAGTGACATTCGCTAGCTCACCCGGTGTAGCGTACATTCATCGAATGGTTCGGCTGCCGGGTTCGTCCGTTGCGGTCTAGGAAGGAGATTTGGGTGATGCGAGCACTATAATTATTTTAGTACTCACCCAGTGACGGCGGATTGAGGACAGATCGGAGGAAGCCTGTTAGTCCGGTTCCGGGCTTGTCCAGGTCCGTCCGGGCTGTGAGCGAGAGAGGTCCCTCTCTCGTCCAACAACATACGGGACCGCATGTTGTGGTTCAGATATTTTTCATTCGGAGCATATGTCTGTCGGTCGGGACGCTCCGTTATATTGACAGTCCGAGAGACTGTCGATAATGCTTCCTCATCCTCACAGCAGGGCACACGACCGCACATTGGCTACGTGACCTCGAATATCCGATCAGTTTCGTCATTCAGTGATTCCACGGCGAATAGGTCACTCCATCCGGTAGCCAAGGGACACGAGGCCTATACACTCCGTTCGCTCGCATATTAGTAGTATGCACGGGGTAACGATCACGGAGCTTCCAGCGGCAATGCATTGTAGGACCGCTTCTCCACAGGCCTCAGTGACGGACGTGCTATCCGAGTTAGCACAGTTTTTTCGCAGCATCCCAGCAATCGACAGTTTCTTAGTCGAATCAGGAATTATCTGATGGCGCTGGGTCGGTGCGGTCTGCGGTTGCATCAGGTACGGGCGACCGAACGCTTTATAGGGTCCGACAGGATGGCGAAAGGGATTCGAAAGACACGGAATTTTGGATCGGTTCAGGGACATTGTCCCTGACTTACCGACACAGTCCAATAATGTCATTAGAACATGTGTATTATTTATCGACGCTATATATGCATATAAGCCTGCTATCAAGCATGATAGTTTAGTTTCTTGTCCGCAATGCTCATTTCTGCCTTTTTATCATTTATATGAATAATTTATTTTGGCAGAGTAGGGCATACCGAGAGTTCATATGCGTCTAGACGGCGTGGTTAAAGACTGGAAATATTCTTTTTCGCTGTCTATGTCTTTTCCAACCGCAATGTTGGAAACGACAATGATGTCTAGTAGACTTAACTTAGACGCTTTATCATACGTAATCCACCTTACTGAGGCGTTATCATTACGTCTTCAAGAAAAGAATTACGGGATATTATCCTCAATGTGAGTTCTTTTGAGGGCAGTAGTTTGTTCACGTATAACTCCGCCCTTCAGTGGCTGATTGGAGTTGGTTAGACGTGACGCAGCCCTAGCTACATCCACGCGCGTGGATAGTAAGGGAAGAACTCTCTCAGAGTCGCTTCGTTCTCGGAGAAGCTTCTCTTCGACGGCAACTTTTCAGCAATCCACGAATTGCTCGATTTACACGTTCTCTTGTCTATCCAGTGTTGCAAGAGATTCAGACTGGGGCAAACATTCGGTGGTTGACTCAGAGAGTGCCACTGCAGTTGCCGGATCCGAGTGTTATAATTATGACGGTTGCCAGTCAAACATGTTGGGATATAATATTGATCCCAACGGATTCGAAGTGCCAGGGTCTTTGGGTTCTGCAGTCTCTAAGCAAGCACTTATCTTCCACGGAATAATGTTTTTTAGGCTTGTTTTATGTCATTGGATGAACATTATTCAGAAACGCATGTCCAAATCCTGTCCGTTAATTCGACAGTAGTGGCGTATCTCCGGAACCAGGGAGGCACTCATTCGTTTCCGTTATTCAATTTAATGGAAAGAATCCTTCTGTTTGTTATAGTACACCAATTTCTGTTTCGGTCCGTCATATTCCGGGTCGTCTGATTGTTTTACCGGACTCCCGTTCACTTATGGGTCGCTTGTGGCCGTCAGAATGGACTCTCAACAAACAAGTATTCAATCAGATTTGCTATCAATGGGAGCGCCCAATGATAATTTATTTACGACACAGCTTGCTAATCAATTGCAGACGTATGTGTTTGCTTGTCCGGATCTCTGAGCTAATGTTGTTAACGCTCTATTGATCTAATAGGACGGAATGATAGGATATGCGTATCCTCCGGCGCTGTTGTTTCAGCAGGTATTGCTAAGATAAACAACCACAATACATTTCTGTTGATAGCATCTCTGTCTTCACAGAAACCGTGGGTAAATTTACTCTGATGTCTACTGTGGGACTTAACGCGAAATCTTCCTCAATGAGAGGATCTTTTTTCGCTGGGTAAAATCGTGTCATCTTTATCACAACCCGCAAGGTCGCAACCTTCACGTATTCCGTTGTGTGGTCCGTATTGCATTGTAGCATTGTACTGGACGAGCTTTGGACGCGATTTCTTACTATAGGAGATCCTCTTCTTCGCTATTCTATGTGGCTAAAGTGGAGGCTCTTCCGTCATTGGTGTAGGGATCACTATGTTCATATTGTTGATCCCTCCATACTACTCATTGCAACTTTTTAGTATACTTGTTTGACAAGATCTACTGCAGCCTGTTATTATTAAGGTTATAGGTTTATGTTACCTCATACCTATGCACTCTATGATAGTTTACAATTGAGTCTTATGTCTCTTTATCTAAGTCAGTTAGTAACTTTTTGATAAATAGACTTAGAATCATTAGATTAAATTCCTATATGGAATTTAACTTCGGTTCTTATTTAGCTAAGTAATCATTTGAGCCTCTGGAAACAGTAGTTTTCAAATTCTGACCTTTTAGACAGTAATTCTGTTGGCTTCTCTTTTACTGAAGAGTCAGTGAGTTTCATGCACTATCGGTGGATGATTTTCACTTTTGTAGTTTCGGAATCACTACTTCCTTTACTATTTAGGTTGGATTTTTGCATAAGAGTTAGGCTCCTAATATCCGGAACCTATTGTTATTAAGGTCCTTCCGTCTTCGTACGGGCATAGGCCTTTACTCTGTCCGGTTAGAGTTTATGTTTTTATAAACAGATATCTGTTTATTACTACGGGCGTAAACTTCTTCTGTCTTTGATGCCTATTAGAAGGACGTTACGCTCCATTCTATTGCTAATGGATTCAATTAACTATCGATACTGCTTATGGTATATCCTTGACTCAGCAGTTGTGTTTGAGATTTCGGCTCATGAATTAAGAGTTCTTCTACATCTTGGGCTTACATTAATAGTGTCGCTATTATAGATTTTTGAAGGCTGCTCATTGCGCTCAGCCATCCACATTCATGAATTTTTTATCTCAGAAATATTGAGTCCATTTCTGGAGGCCTCTATTGTTAGGTCTATTATCTACTGCTCAGAATGTCATTCACTTACAGTTGCTACTATAGCTAAGTAGGCTGTCTGTTTCGGCAGTGACTCCGTTCTGCTGCCCTCTTCGCTCTGGGCTATTTGACCCAGGGCAAGAAAAAGGGGGTGGGGGGGGTGGGGGGGAGGGTGTTCCCTTGGGTCACCTGTTTTACTATGAAAACAAGGGGATACCTCCTCCGGAGTTAGTAATTCTGAGCTGTTATTGGGATGGTTGTTTAGTGAGAAGTTTATGTTTTAAAAATTCATTCAAGTCTTAGTTTTTAAAGTATAGCTTTTGAATATAGCACGTGTCAACGGACATGATTATGCAATCCTCAGACACTTTTTAGGAGTATAAAGAGTCTCTATTCTCTAGACTAACTTTATTTATGGGCTTACTTTAAAAATTATTAGTATAAGGATTATACTAGATATTAATAGAGTACATGGATGTATGATGCTCAATTTGGGAAGGTGTTGTATCTTTCTAATTTATCATAAATAAGAAAGATACATGTAAGGCCTAATACTTCTTTTTCCCTAGAGGGGATGACTCTATTTTATATTATTGAGCGTATTCCATATTGCTCTATGTCCTTGGCCCTCCAGCCTTTTTACTATTCAGCTATGTCTGGGTCATTGGTACAGTATAAAAATGTTAAAAAATTTATAGTAATTTATATATTTTTTATACTTACCAATGACCCAGACGGGGATGGCCCTCCCAGGAGTTGGGAACTCTTACCTCCCCGCTGAGTACATAGCGCTTACCAGACACTGGTTATTAGAATGATTAATGGCGCCAATTTTGGAACGTCCTTGACACTGCGCATGCGCAGTAGAGGTGAAGTGTGGAGGGCCATTCAGGACATGTTTTCTTTGGTTTTAGATGCAAATTTTGGGGATTGGGGGGCAAAATTTGTGTTTGGCCCTATATTTTAAGAGTTAGCACAGCACCAGCTATGTCTGGGTCATTGGTAAGTATAAAAAATATATAAATACTATAAATTTTTTAACTTTTTTTCTTCTCTGGCCACAACAGCCAGTTTCAGAGTTGATACGTCAATAACTGGGAAGTGGATAGGGCAGATAGTTATCCGGTGCCAACAATGTTGGCTGCGAACTGCCCCCTGTTCATCTTGCACTTGGAGAAAGTAAACGCAACTTAATTTATTGTTTGTTTTTTTCACAATGCGAGTTATGAAAACTGAGGGCACATTTTTTAACGCGAGTGATACAAAACACAGTTCACATATTTTTTTTAATAAACACAATTCAAATTGGAAATGTAACGACTGAACAAACATGTTTCCAGGTGAAAGAAAACAAATTGACCATGTGTGTTTTTGACCTCATTTGTTATCATTGACATTTTGTTGATATTTCATGCTGATTTTGTTGATTTTTTTTATTGAAATGTATTTTTAAATGAATGATGATTCCGATGGAAAAAAAACGAATAAAACAAACACATAAAAGTTTATGTACATTATTGATATATTTAATATCAATGGGAACACAACATACACTGACAAGATCAACTGTTCTGTACACAGATCATTCCTGGCTGGTCAACTTTTCATTTACATTCGGTCTCATTCGTGGATAAGCAACCCCCCCCCCCCCCCCCCACATTTTTTTTTACGTGCCCCCTGGGCTTACTAACGGGTTGGTATGGTACTCGGTGATGTCAAAGTACAGAAAATGGAACCAAGTAATTTTGGAAAAGACCGAAAATGTTGGTTGGGTACATCCGGGTTACCAAAGAAAAGAGGGAAAAAATGAACATTGAGGGCCAGTTGTATTACGAGAAACATTCAACGATTTATATTTTGATGTTGGAGCATCAGCACTGGAAGAGTCAAACCAAGACAATGAGACACTGCGCGGGAGTCAGGGAGCGTGGCACAACACATGCTGCGGACAAACTGTCGATAAAGTCCTTTGAAGTTTATCGAGTTTCCGGTCAGTTGTTACATTGTCGCAGCCACTATCTGAAGCCAGTGATCGGCAGCACGTTTTTTTCCAAGCATTTTGTAACCCTATTTCCACGGAGATGTGAAATCATTGATCTTTCTAATGAGATTTTGTTGGCTTTCGAGTCCTCCTAATGTGTTTCGACTAGTCGACGACAAAAACCAGAGTCAACTATAGTTGACTAATCGTTTGAGCACTACTAAGGGGTCAGATTCAAGTTTGTTCAAATTTAGTCCCTGGGTTAATATTTGGGTTCTCTATTGGAGCCAAGAGGAAATTTCTTTAAAAATCTTCTTTAGATCCACCAGTCAGAATCCTTTCATATTTGATATTCAACATCTCTAGGTGGGTCAGATTTAAATTTGTTCAAGTCAGGTGCCTGGGCTAATATTTGTGCTCCCTCTGGAAGCCTCAATTTTTGTTTAGTGCAATATGAGGAAATTTCTTTTAAAATCTTCTTCAGATCCATCAGTCAAAATCCTTTCATTTTTGAGTGGGAGAGGGGAGGGAGGGGGGAGGCAGATTCAAATTTGTTCAAATCGAGTCCCTGGGTTAATATTTGGGCTCCCTATTGGAGCTCAAATTTTAACTTAATGCAATATGAGGGAATTTCTTCAAAAATCTTCTTCTCCAGAAGCATATATTAGAATCTTTTGATATTTGGTATACAACATCTCTATGGGGTCAGATCCAAATTTTTTAGCTCGTCTGACTGAAAGTCAGGGTGAGCTTTTCTTATCACTCTTTGTCCGTCGTCTGTCGTCCGTCGTCTGTCGTCCTGCGTGAAGGTGGTGTTTGAGCCTCTTTCTTCTAAACCACTGGCCACATTTTAATTAAATTTCATGTAAGTAGTGGTTATATAGGGACATTTTGATTTTTGTGCAAATTAGGTTTCGGCTCATATTGAGCAGAGGGGTGGGGAAAAATGGCCAAATTTTTTGAAAATCTTCTTCTAATGAACCACCAGCAGCAGAGACTTGATATGTGGTATACAGAGTCCTTTTGAGGTTTAGAATCAAGTTTGTTCAAGAGAAGCTTGTCGGGCATTATTTGCCTTCGTTATGGTAGGGGCAAAAATTGTTGCCATGCCTAAAATTTCTATTTTCAGAACCGTGAGGTCGATTTGAACCAAATTTGATATGAGATGATAATGGGTCATAAGTAGTAGTTTGATGCCAAATTTTTTTTCTCATTGCCCCGTGGGAACCTTGGGAGCTAAAAATAGGGAAAACCTTAAAACTGCCATATCTCCAAAACTACACGGCACAGAGAATTCTTATTTTGTATAAAACTTACTTTTATCCAGTAGAATGGAATGGTTAAAAAAAATCGCTATCGGTTTGATCACTAGGTACTTTTTTCAGGACTTTTGAAAAAGTGCTGAGTCAGCACTTTTTAACACTGTAGGCAATGGGAAAAACATTAAAAAATCTTCTCCAGATCCAGCATGCAGAATCTTTTGATATTTGGTATGCAACATTGTAGGGTGGATATGATTCAAGTTTGTTCAAATCGGCCCCCTGGGTTCATATTTGGGCTCAGTATAGGAGCCCGATTTCGAACTTACTGCATTTCAGGCAAATTTCTTAAAAAAAATCTTCCTCTCCAGATCGAGCACGCAGAATCTTTTGATATTTGGTATGCAACATTGTGGAGTGGATCTGATTCAAGTTTGTTCAAATCGGCCCCCTGGATTCATATTTGGGCTCACTATAGAAGCCCGAATTCGAACTTAGTGCATTTCAGGCAAATTTCTTAAAAAAAATCTTCTTCTCCAGATCGAGCAGGCAGAATCTTTTGATATTTGGTATGCAACATTGTGGGATGGATCTGATTCAAGTTTGTGCAAATCAGCTTCCTGGGTTTATATTTGGGCTCAGTAGGCATATCAGGCAAATTTCTTTGAAAATCTTCTTTTCAAGATCCAGCAGGCAGAATCTTTTGATATTGGGTATGCACCATGCTTAGGGGGTGAGATTCAAGTTTGTTCAAGCCAAGTCCCTGGGTTCATATTTGGGCTCACTGTGGTAGCCCGAATTATAACTTAGTTCAAAATGAGGAATTTTCTTTAAAACTCTTCTTCAGAGCCAGCAGGCAGAATCTTTTGATATTGGGAATGCACCATGCTTACCCAATATGCTTAGGGGGAAGAGATTCAGGTTTATTCAAGCCAAGTCACTGGGTTCATATTTGGGCTCACTGTGGTAGCCCGAATTATAACTTAGTTCAAAATGAGGAATTTTCTTTAAAAATCTTCTTCAGAATGTTTTGATATTTGGTATGCAGCATCCTTAGTGGGTGAGATTCAAGTTTGTTCAAGCCATGTCCCTAGGTCCATTTTTGGGCTCCCTGTGGGAGCTCGAATTATAACTTAGTCAATATGAGGAATTTTCTTTAAAAACTTCTTCAGATCCAGCAGTCAGAATGTTTTGATATTTGGTATGCAGCATCCTTAGGGGGTGAGATTCAAGTTTGTTCAAGCCATGTCCCTAGGTCCATATTTGGACTCACTGTGGGAGCTCGAATTGTAACTTAGTTCAAAATGAGGACTTTTCTTTAAAAATCTTCTTCTTCAGCCATGTCCCTAGGTCCATATTTGGACTCACTGTGGGAGCTCGAATTGTAACTTAGTTCAAAATGAGGACTTTTCTTTAAAAATCTTCTTCTTCAGATCCAGCAGTCGGAATGTTTTGATATTTGGTGTGCAGCATCCTTAGGGGGGTGAGATTCAAGTTTGTTAAAGCCAAGTCCCTGGGTTCATATATGGGCTCCCTGTGGGAGCCCGAATTATAACTTAGTTCAATATGAGGAATATTCTTTAAAAATTTTAAAAATCCTTTTTTTTTTAGATCCACTGATCAGAATCTTTGGATATTTGGTATAAGCTTTTCTTAGGAGGAGCAGATGCAACATGTTGAAATCAATTCTCTGGGTTGATATTTAGGGTACCATGTCAGGTGAGCGCCCTCAGGCCCCCTGGGGCCTCTTGTTCAAAATCAGATTTAAATTTGTTCAAATCGAGTCCAGGGTTAATATTTGGACTCTCTATGGGAGCTCGAATTTTAACTTAGTGCAATATGAGGGAATTTCTTTAAACATCTCCTCCAGAAGCTTCCATTAGAATCTTTTGATATTTGATATACAACATCCCTGGGAGTCAGATTCAAGTTTGTTCAAATCGAGACGCTGGGTTAATATTTGGGCTCTCTATCTTCTTCTTCAGATCCATCAGTCCGAATGCTTTCGTATTTGATATGCATCTTGGGGGAGGGGGGTCCCGGGGTCAATATTCGAGCTGTCTGTTGGGGGTGGGGGGTTGCAGTGACATAACAACCTTTGGAAGTTTGGCAGTGCTTGTCTACAGCTGATAGAATTGTAAGCAGTAAGGAAGACCTATGATAATAGTCATCTGAAATGGACACTAGTTTATTTGTTGGGGTTTAACAAAACTTTTGACAGCCAGGGTCACCTCGTGTCAGACAGTTTTACAGGTGGCAGAAACCGAAATACCCAGAGAGAACCATCGAGCAACAGCCAGACTCTGCAGCATACTAACTCCTCACAAGCAGAGTTAGCATTGGTTGATGACAAATGCACCATCGATGTGCAGTATTCCTTAGTACACACAGTCACCATGGCAATCAGGATTAAGTGCCTTGCCCCAGGGCACAATGCAGTGACCCCTGATTGGGATCAAACCATGGACCTTTTGGGTTCGGAGTCCAATACCATAACCAATGAGCCACCATTCTCCCTGACGGTATTATTGTTTGAAAGTTATATTTATTATATGATCTGACCCTCCTTCCAGTTATTAACCCTTTACCCAAAGTAATGGCAAAACTGGCCAGCTCTATTCACAAAAATTGCCAATTAATTTTTAATCGAGTTGTGACGAAGTCAAACTCGACTTATAGTTTGGTGAATGGCGGGCGGGGGGGCGGGCGGATGGGCAGGCGGGCGTAAACAATTGGTTTCCGGATGATAACTTGATAGTGGTTCAACTCACATTCATTAAACTTCATACGTAGGTTGGTCTTGGTGGGAGGAAGAACCCTATTGATTTTGGACATGCTACGTCGAAGGTCAAGGTCACAGTGACCTTGAACGTAGTAAATCTTAAACAATTGGTTTCCGGATGATAACTTGACTACGGTTCAACCCACATTCATGAAACTTCATATGTAGGTTGGCCTTCGTGAGAGGAAGAACCCTATTTATTTTGGACTACTAGGTCAAAGGTCAAGGTCACAGTGACCCTGAACTTAGTAAATCAAAACAATTGGTTTCCGGATGATAACTTGATAATGGTTCGACCCATGTTCATAAAACTTTATAGTTAGGTTGGCATCAGTGAGAGGAAGAACCCTATTTATTTTGGACTCGCTAGGTGAAAGGCCAAGGTCACAGTGACCTTCAATATAGTAAATCGTAAACAGTTGGTTTCCGGATAATAACTTGATAATGGTTTGACCCACATTCATGAAATTTCTTAGGTAGGTTGGCCTAGGTGAGTGGAAGACCTCTATTTAATTTGGACTCACTAGGTCAAAGGCCAAGGTCACAGTGACCTTGAACATAATAAATCGTAAACAATTGGTTTCCAGATGATAATTTGACAATGGTTCCACCTACGTTCATGAAACTTCATAGGTAGGTTGGCATTGGTGCAAGAAAGAGCCCTATTTATTTCGGAATCACTAGGTCAAAGGTCAAGGTCACAGTGACCCTTCACATAGTAAATTATAAACAATTGGTTTCCGGACGATAAGTTGATAATGATTAAACCCACTTTTGGGCTGTCACAACTCGACATTGGATCGGTGATCCTATCGGCATTTTTATTATTTTTTGTGTCAAAAACATAGGTTATGACCCCTCTTTGGAACGAGCCCATCAAGCTCGCTCCAGTGAGGGGTCATAACCTATGTTTGTGAGACAAAAAATGAAAAAAATTAGTTATTCAAGAATTTTGTTTGCAAGACTCACCTGCTTTTCATGTTAGGTAAAAGGTTAAACCCATTCATTATAAATGATAATGCACAGCCCATTAGGCATGGGAGAATAATCATAGATTCAGACTTGGGGGACAAAGGAATGATAAACATTTGTTGTCTATGGCAGTATTCATGTTTATTTGTAAATTACTTCATTAAATTTGTGTCATTAAATACTTCACAATTTTTTTTGTTATCGGGGATTATTTTTGGACGAAGACTCTGCAGACAAACAATGCATCATAAGTTGTAATGTAATCACAGGCTTTATAGGAGCTGCTGCTTGTTTCTCGCTCTATTTAACTGGCTGAGGGCTAAATTGCAAAGGTGATTTGAAACGTGGTCGTTTTTGGTCGAGTTGTGTTAACAACCGAGACCTATGGTTTGACGACGATCAGTGTGCGTTCGGGTCGGCGTCTGGGCGGGCGTGCTTCTGGGCATACTTGCAGTGTTAGTGCATTAATTTGAACAAACATTCTCCGTTTTGATTAATATTTGCCATACAGGCCTTTTTCAATAATATCTCGGAACAAGTTTGAAAACTGGCAGGCCCAGTTTTTTGTTACCAAGTTATGGCCCCTCAATTGGTCATTTTTTACAAATTTTGAGCTCGTTAGTGCAATAACTTGAACTAACGTTCTTCCATTTGACTAATATTTGCCATACAGGTCTTTGTCAATAATACCTCAAACAAGTTTGAAAACTGACCCGGCCCGATTTTTCGTAACAGAGTTATGGCTCTTAATTAGTAATTTTTTACAAATTTTGAGCTTGTTAGTGCAATAACTTAAACAAACATGCTTTGATTTGACTAATATTTGCAATACAGGACTTCTGCCATAATATCTTGAACAAGTTCGAAAACTGGCCATGCCCAATTTTTCTTTACAGAGTTATAGCCCATAATTCATCAATTTTTACAAATTTTGAACTTGTTAGTGCAACAACTTTGAACAAACGCTCTTCAATTTGACTAATATTTGCCATGCAGATCCTTTGCATTAATATCTCATTAATATCTCAAATGAGTTCAAAAACTGGCTTGGCCCAATTTTCTGTTATGGAGTTATGGGCCTTAATTTGTCAATTTTTATGAGTTTTGAGCTCATAAGGCAGTAATGTGAACAATATTCTCCGATTTGACTAATATTTGAATACAGGTCTTATGCAATAATATCTCAAGTGAGTTCGAAAATTGGCCTGATCAGATTCTTCGTTACAGAATTATGGGCCTTAATTAGTTAATTTTTACGAAATCTTTAGCTCGTTGGCTCTACAACTTGAATAAACATTCTCCAAATTGACTAATTTTTGCCATACAAGTCCTTTGTACAAATATCTCTGCTTTCTCATTACCGAGTTATGGGCCTCAATTTCTCTTTTTTTTTACAAATTTTGGCTTGTCAATTTTTTTGAATTTTGAGCTCAAGGCAGTGACATTTCTGATTTTCAATAGAGAGTGCATGAAGAAAGTAGCCACAACTCGATGCCTGCATCTCTGATGCGCACCTCTTGTTTCAAAGAAACCCTGCTACCAGCACAAGTTGCCTTAGTTTAGTGATATTTTGCTCATAAATAATTGTTTTGTTACAATTTATTGGAGAGTGCCAATAGGCAGTCTCTATTAAATTGTAACCAAACAATTTTCTATAAAACATTTTCATCTTCTGATCAAACCTCAAGCTAATGAATATAGTGTAAAGTCATTAAAGTTGCTTCCAGTACTTTTCACTCGAACCATGATAGTGGCTTCTAGCACTCAATCAGTTAAGAAGCGTTTGTGTGTGTGTGGGGGGGGGGAGGGGGGGGAGTGGGTTGGATCACCTGACAAATAGAATCTTCAACTTGTCCCCAGTTTATAGTAAAATTTACAAAACTTGTCCAATAAAGTAGGTCTGGACCAAACCTTTGTAAGATCAATACCTACTAATTTACTCAACTTGTTTTGTAAATTTCGATATAAACTGGGGTCCTGTTGTAGATCCTCTTTGTAATTAAGGTTATTCAGTTAAGAAATATCAAATTAGGTTTGGTGCAAAGCACTCGGAACTGTTGTAAAAAATATTTTTGACCCTGGTTCTTCGAAATTTTCATGAATATCGAGTGTTCGACATGTCATGACCTAAATCTGTGTGCTTTTTTCTGCAGGGAAACAGGAAATCTTACCGAATGTGCGACTACCACACTTGATGTGTTGTACGACATTAATGAGAAGGGTCCTTCTCCACAGAAAAATAAATTCATAGAAGCCATTGGAAATTTTTACTACCACATAGATGAGAAAGATGTCAAGGTAAATCACTAAATGCAATATGTCTTTTGATATTTTGTATACAGATCTGAACTCTATAAATGTTTCTGTGAAGCATTTTGAAAAATGGCGATAAACAACAGCCAAAAGTAATGATAATGTTTTCTGATAACTTGTTTGATAGCTGCCTGTCAATGTGGAAACCCTGATATTAGGAACAGTGTCCTACAGTTATCTGCACTCTTCTGCAGTTAAAACAAAGACACATTTGTTGAAGCCTGTACAACTGCTTTAGAGTCAGGTACAAAGATTTACGCGTCATATGTTATTTTAAAATCAACTTTCTCTGAATATGAGACTACGAGGGAATCCTGGTTGATGAATAGTCTTTGAAAACTTAATTAACAGGAGTATACAATGAACCAGAATTTCAACAATTCTCATATTATTTCAGTGTTAAATTGTGTTTTCAACTTCTTATCCCCTTGCAGAGAAGGATATATAACAAAGAGCTCCAAACATGTCTGTCCATCCAAAGTTTGTTTCAGCAATAACTTTGAACCAAAGTTATCAGATTTCAGTATGTTTTGGCATGTTGCTTCGTTGTAACACTGTCTTGGACAAGTTCAGTATCAACCATTATTTGATAAAAATTAAGGGATTTATTGTCTTTGGATTGTTGAATTTTTCCCAAAATATCATTATTTTTATACGACAACCAATGGCCCAGACTAGCTGGTGCAAACTCGATATTATCAAGGGCCAAACACAAATTTCGAACCCCCAATCCCCAAAATTTGCACACAAAACCGAAAATTAAAAGTCCTATCTGGCCCTCCATACTTAAACTATCTGCGCATGCACAGTGGTCTGGAAGAGACATCTGTGCTTTAAACTCTCCTTTTTTGAGGATGCCAGACTGGTGAACTATGGTGGTTTCAGATGTTCAGGACTGTAACTCTATAATAATTATAAAAATTATTTCATGTTTCCCATTCTCGGGACATACACCTGACGTCATCATTCTTGCTAATGATTAATCCACTGTTTGTTAAGTATTCCTTCCCTATCCTTCCATGAACACTTCCTGTTAAACTCCTAAGCTTTTTGGCTATTTTTTATTGAAATTTTTTATTAAATTTCTTGGGAGTTTAGCATGTATCACAGAATATTTATTCTGTTTATCCCCATGGTTATGTCCTCACCCTAGTGGTGTTAGGTCGTTTTAGTCTTGCATCTTCTATCCTATGTATCGTTTTTTCTTCGTATGAAGATCTAGCTTTGCATCTGGTAGCATTTAAATTGGTTTCTGACTTTGGGCCTTTTTTATTTAGTGCCTGAGGTCTTGTTTCTGTTTTTTTCCTTGACGTTGTTTTCATTGGCAAGGTCCTTAAAATATATATGTAACATCTACTTGTTGATAGGGATGACAAATGTTGGACGCAGATGTCAAAATATGTTGTTAGCATTGAGAGGCCGATGCCGGTTCTCTTGCCACCGCAGAGTCATTCAAGTTTCTCAGCTTCTTTTTCAGAGGAACAAGAACATGGTGATGGTTATGTGACACCTACCAAAAGTGTGCTACCATCGTCGCGCTCTGATGAGCAAACAGAGCTAGCTGCTATGTTGCTCCTGAATATTAGGCAAGGGATAAAGCCACTGGCCGGTGGCTTTTATCCTTTGCCAGCAGCTAGATAGACCGGTGAAGCAGTTACTCCGTCCATGGGAGCCGTGATGCCCGTTGCAGTCAAAGGAAGTGCAGTGGGTAGAGCGAGCACCTTAAAATCTAAACATGCTCATCCAGTGACGACGGAACTAGGGAAGAAGCCAGCAAGTGTTTTGGGAACCTCGGCGAGGTCCAAAAGGGCCACGAGCGCGAGAGGTCCCTCTCTATCCCAGCAACATCTGGAGCCAGATGTTGTAGTGAAGAACTTGCGTGGACCGGAGCATATGTCCACACCTGCTGTTTCGGGATGCTCTGTCTAGATTGCAGCCGGCCTCGTCTACAGTCACGGCTTCTTCCGCTTCGAATATAAAGCACACATGGCTGCCTCCTAGCTACCCGACTTCGAATATCCAGCCTGCTGCACGAAGAAGGGACCACTCTTCGCCTGTGAAGTCAGATCATCCGGTAGCTAGGGAGATGAGGCCTCAATTATCAGGACGTTCGGAGAAGAGATCCATCTCCGACATGACGTCTCAGGAGCAGCAGGTGGCTACGAAACAGAAGACCGCTGCTCCTCAGGCCTCGATGACGGACTTGCTGTCGCAAATCTTCTTCTTCAGATTCACAAATCAGAATTCTTTCATATTTAGTATACAACATCTCTAGGGGGGGCAGATTCAAGTTTGTTCCAATCGGGTCCCTGAGTTAGTATTTGGGCCTTCAGTTGGAGCCCAAAGTTTAACTTGGTGAAATTTGAGGTAATTTCTTTGAAAATCTTCTTCTTCAGATCCATCAGTCAGAATCCTTTCATGTTTGGTATACAACCTCTGTGGGGGGGATCAG
Organism: Pictodentalium vernedei; assembly: GCA_031216915.1. NCBI lineage: Eukaryota > Metazoa > Mollusca > Scaphopoda > Dentaliida > Dentaliidae > Pictodentalium > Pictodentalium vernedei. The sequence goes on from CM062293.1 coordinate 344,284,133, forward strand.
ATTCAAGTTTGTTCAAATTGAGTCCCTGAGTTAATAATTGGGCTCTCTATTTTAACTTAGTGAAATATGAAGAAATTTCTTTAAAAATCATATTCAGATTCACTAGTCAGAATGCTTTCATATCTGGTATACAACATCTTGGTTGTGGGGGGGGGGGGGGGGGGGGGGTCAGATTCAAGTTTGTTCAAATCTGGTCCCTCAGTTAGTATTTGGGCTCTCTATTGGAGCCCAAAATTTAACTTGGTTCAATTTGAGGATATTTCTTTAAAAATCTTCTTCAGATCCACCAGTCAGAATCCTTTCATGTTTGGTATACAACATCTAGAGGTGGGTTTGATTCAAGTTTGTTCAAATCGGGTCCCTCAGTTAGTATTTGGGCTCTCTATTGGAGCCCAAAATTTAACTTGGTTCAATTTGAGGACATTTTCTTTAAAAATCTTCTTCAGATCCACCAGTCAGAATCCTTTCATGTTTGGTATACAACATCTAGAGGTGGGTCAGATTCAAGTTTGTTCAAATCGAGTTGCTGGGTTAATATTTGGGCTCTCATATTTTAACTTTGTGCAATACGTGGAATATTCTTTAAAAATCTTCCTCTTCAGATTCACCAGTCAGAATCCTCTCATATTTGGTATACATCATCTCTAGGAGGGCCAGATTCAAGTTTGTTCAAATCGAGTTCCTCAGTTAATATTTGGGCTCCCAATAGGAGCCTGGATTTTAACTTAGTGCAATACGAGGAAATTTCTTTAAAAATCTTCTTCTTCAGATCCACCAGTTGAAACCTTTTGATATTTGGTATACAACATCTCTAGGGAGGTCAGATTCAAGTTTATTCAAATCGGGTCCCTGAGTTAGTATTTGGGCTCTCTATTGGTACAATTTGAGGAAATTTCTTTAAAAATCTTCTTCAGACCCTGCAGTCAGAATCCTTTCATGTTTGGTATACAACATCTGTAGAAGGATCAGATTCAAGTTTGCTCAAATCGAGTTCCTCAGTTAATAATTGGGCTCCCTATAGGAACCCAAATTTTAACTTAGTGAAATATGAGGAAATTTCTTTAAAAATCTTCTTCTTCAGATTCACAAGTCAGAATTCTTTCGTATATGGTATACAACATCTTTAGGGGGGTCAGATTCAAGTTTGTTCAAATCGGGTCCCTGAGTTAGTATTTGGGCCTTCTATTGAAGCCCCAAGTTTAACTTGGTGAAATTTGAGATAATTTCTTTAAAAATCTTCTCCTTCAGATCCATCAGTCAGAGTCGTTTCATGTTTGGTGTACAATATCTGTAGGGGGATCAGATTCAAGTTTGTTCAAATTGAGTTCCTCGGTTAAATTTGGGCTTAAATCTTCTTCAGATCCATCAGTCAGAATCCTTTAACATTTAATATACAGATTCAAGTTTGTTCAAATTGTGTCCCTATGTTGAAAATTTTGGGTCTGGTTCAGACTTAGAAATTTTTGCCCAAAAGTTGAAAAAAAAAGAAAGATTTATCGATTTTTTTATGCACTTTCTTGAATTTTGAGACGAAAAAATTTTAGGTCCGGTTCAGACTCCGAAATTTTGCGCGAAAAATTCAGAAAAAAATTTGAGTTATTATGTGTTTTGTTCAATTTTGAGACAATTTGTTTTTTTATGGTTTCAAAATTTGACTTCTTTAGACCCTGTAGTCAGAATGCTTTCATATTTGGTATACAACATCTCTAGGAGGGTTAGATTCAAGTTTGTTCAATCCTAGTCCCTGGGTTGCTATTTGGGCTCCCTATGGGAGCCGAAATTTTAACTTGGTGTAATATAAGGAAATTTCTTTAAAAATCTTCTTTTTCAGATCCACCCGTCAGAATCCTTTCATATTTGGTATACAACATCTCTTGGAGGGTTAGACTCAAGTTTGTTCAAATCTGGTCCTTGGGTTATTAATTTGGGCTACCTACGGGAGCCTGAATTTTAACTAAGTGCAATATGAGGGAATTTCTGTCAAAATCTTCTTCTTCAGATCCACCAATCAGAATCCTTTCATATTTGGTATACAACATCTCTAGGTGGGTCAGATTCAAGTTTGTTCAAATTGCGTTCCTGGGATAATATTTTGGCTCCCTATTTGAGCCACAAGTTTAACTTAGTGCAATGTGAGGTGACTCTTTAAAAACCTTCTTCAGATCCACCATTCAGAACTATTTTATATTTGGTCTATGACATCTCAAGGGGGATCAGATTCAAGTTTGTCCAATTTGAGTCCCTAGCGTAGTATTTGGGCTCTATGGTTGGAGTCGTGGAGGGGGGGTTTGGGGGGGTGGTGGGGGGCTTTAGGGGTGCATGTTAGGTTCAGGTTTGTTCAGATCCATTCCTTAGTGTTTTACCATAAAATTTGCCTCTCTTGACTTCATTCCTTTGTAGTGTTGATGAACCATGTCAAACTGAATGTGACCCCCAAATACTTCTTTGAACTACTTTGCCAGGTGAGCGATTAAGACCCCTTGGGGCCTCTTGTTTTTTAATGATTTTAGTGTAACTTTGTAACTTTGGTTGCCACCTTAACTGTGAGGGCCACATCAACCCAGGCCTCAGTTCTTTAGTACAGTCTACAGCTAAAATTATTCTTGTTTAAAACATAGCATTTTGGGTACAGAACATAAACATATTCTCAATTATCACAATTCTTGTCTTATTTCATACACCTTTCAGAAACATTGAACATTATCATTTTCATCAAACACTGCATACAGTCAAGTTAAGCTACAGTGTCATTGACACTTTCATGTACCTTTATGTGCTAATTTGAAAATTAGTTTTCAGGTCGGGTTCCAATAGCATTTGGAATGCTGCTTTATATCAGTATTGTCATAGACAAGTTTGAAAACTGTGGTGATTTGTTGAGAATTGATAGGGTTATTTGTTTTATTGGAAATTTGAATGATAATATGGTAAGGCCCTACAAAGTAGATCTTCTGTTTCTCAGGCCATTTTTTGTAAAATTGCATGTGGGCGTGCGTTTTTTTTTTATTTTATTTTTTATTTTTGTAATTATTTCTTTGCCATCAAAAAAGTTCATGTTCTTGGTTTGTTTTATGTTTCAAGTCTCATAATCTACAGAATAGCACAGGTGGTGTATTTCATCTCTTGAGTGCAAGAAGGCTTTGCAATGCTAAAGCATTGCAAAGCCTTATTGCACTCATAGGACAAATTTACCAATTTTATTAACTTGGGTAAAATATCAGACATAAACCATTTAATTTATATTTTTAAGTTTCCTTCGGTTATAAAAAGAGAGCAAGCAGCAGCCAAAAGGACCATGCAGGAAGGCCTGAGAAACAGATTTTTAATTTTTTTAAGCCTTATGTTGAGTTCATTATATGTTTGCTTATGTCATAGTTCATCAGGAGTGCTAGGGGTTTTGCTTCACAGTACATTGCTATTTTCTTATATCTTGTTTGAAGCTCCCCTCAAGTAGTGAATAATGTTTTTAATGCTTATATTGGTTTAAAAAGAATTAAAAAGGTGAAAAATGTCTCAAATGCAGATGAAATTAAATTTTTTTAAAAACTATCAGGCTCTTTTCTAAGAAGCAGCAAATAAAATAAAATAAAGGCAACCTGTCCTTGACATGTTCTTCATAATCAGTTAGAAGTGAAGGATATTTTGACTGCGAGGAATTCTTTATAATAATTTATTGCAGTATGCATGTAAGTATTTACCAGTGAGTTATAACAGTTAATGGCAAACAATTTCAAGGTACAGTGGAACCCTGTTAATTCGATAGCTAATTTGCCTGTGAAACATATTAAATTAACAGGAATATTAATTTAACAGGAATTTCATCATTTCCCTATATTCTAGTGTGAAAAATGAGCATTTATTTTATTAAATCTTGCTGGACAGAGCTCATAGAGCTCTTTGTCAATGAAGATATAATATAAAAAATGGAAATATGTGATGTACATAGACTGAATGGGTCTACAAAACACCGGGAATTCAGTGGTTGTACAAGTAATTCTTTGATATGTTACAAGATTTTTGGTCGAGTTGTGACAAAGTCAAACTCGACTTATAGTTTGATGAATGGCGGGCGGGCATAAACAATTGGTTTCTGGACGCTAACTTGATAATGGTTTGACCCACGTTCATGAAACTTCATAGGTAGGTTGGCCTCGGTGTGAGGAAGAACCTTATTTATTTTGGACTCGCTTGGTCAATGATCAAGGTCACTGACCTTGAACATACTAAATTGTAAACAGTTGGTTTTCAGATGATAACTTGACTATGGTTGAACCCACATTCATGGAACTTCATATGTTGGTTAGCCTTGGTGAGAGGAAGAACCCTATTTATTTTGGACTTGCTAGGTGAAAGATCAAGGCCACAGTGACCCTGAACATAGTAATCAAAACAATTGGTTTCTGGATGATAACTTTATAATGGTTTGACCCACATTCATGAAACTTCATAGGTAGGTTGGCCTTGGTGAGAGGAAGAACCCTATCTATACTGGATGCGCTATGTCAAAGGTCAAGGTCACAGTGACCCTAAATGTAGTAAATTGTAAACATTTGGTTTCTGCACGATAACTTGATAATGGTTCAACCCACAATCATGAATCTTCATGAATCTTCATAGGTCGGTTGGCCTTGGTGAGAGGAAGAACCCTATATATTTTGGACTTGCTAGGTTAAAGGTCAAGTTCACAGTGACCTTGAATATAGAAAATTGTAAACTATTGGTTTCCAGATGATAATTTGACAATGGTTCAACCCACATTCATGAAACTTCACAGGCTGGTTGGACTTGGTGAGAGGAAGAACCCTATCTATATAAGCCTTTTTCGAAAACTGCCATCTTTAACTGTAATCTATACAAGGTCACAGGTTGCAACAAGAAAACATGTTGTTAGCAATGGGAGAAGAGAGCGGGTGAAGTGCTTCGAACCCCATAATGTTCATTAGTGAGAATTCAAAAACATTTAGCCAATGTTACAATTTGTTTAAGGCAATAGCAATATTGTATGAGAACTTTCATTCATTATTTTAAATTGAGTTCCTATCGACATAAATGGTGTTTGGATGCACTCTGTTTCATTACTTCATGGCCATGGGCACTGTATTCAACAACTTCCGAGGATTTCCCTAGCTGAGAAACTCCATGCAACAGACGTGTCCTTGTTGCCATTCAAAACAAGTCCTCACCTCGGTAAAAAAACTTTGTAAACCCGTGATATTCCATCGTATAACATCGTCTAGGGTTGCCCCTTCAGTTAATTCGAATGATGACATCGGTTTTACGAATTTAAACTTGATATTTCACAAAACTAATTGATTTGTCTGGCACAGAACTCAATGCGATGAACATGGAAATCACTTAATTTACACCCTGCAACCTGTGACCTTACATAGATTAAAGTCCAAGATGGCAGTTTCGAAAAAGGCTTATTGGATTTGCTAGGTCAAAGGTCAAGGTCACAGTGATTAGTGATGATAACTTGACAATGGTTCAACCTACATACGTGAAACGTCATATGTAGGTTGGCCTTGGTGCGAGGAAGGGCCCAATTTATTTTGGAATCAGTAGGTCAAAGGTGAAGGTCACAGTGACCCTTCACATAGTAAATCATAAACAGTTGGTTTCCCGATGATAAGTTGATAATGATTAAACCCACTTTGGTGCTATCACAACTCGACATTGAATTGGTGATCCTAACGGCATTTCTATTCAATTAACAGGGATTTACTCTTCACCCTGTATGTGATTAACAGGCCAAATTTGCATTGAGGGGTTTGATAAAGGGTTTGGAAGTTATATTCAATTAACAGTGTTATGCAATTAAGAGATATACTTAAGAGGGTGTTACTGTATAATGGTTTAAGTTTTTGCTCTGTTTATGGTACACGTAATGAAGATGATAACAAGTCTGTAAGTTTCCAAATTTTTGTATACAATTAATCATTTTCATTTATAACAACCACATAACTGATCTGATTGACAACTCAAAATTTATTTACCTAAATTGATGGTCAGATATTATAAATACTTTTAATGAGAATTGTCTTTCAAACAAGCCTGAAAATAAGCTATCTGTCATTTGTAAAATAAGGTCCACAGAGGGTGAATTTGCTGACCCTAACCTATACGGTGGGCTACAATCCCCCAGTTTATCTTCTGAGTACCTCTTTCTTGTTAGGCCTGAGACCTTGATTCAGACTGAGGTTCCCAGAGGGTAAATTTGGTGATACTACCCTGCTGTGCACGGTAGCATCACCAAATTCACCTTCTGGGAACCTCACTTTGCAGATGACTGTTATTTTCAGGCTTGCTTTCAAATTGTATTATTTTTTAAGTTTTTACCTTCAAAATATAGCGCATGAACCCTCAATGGAATGATGGAATCTTGAAATAGGAGAAATAAGCCATGCTGAGAAGACAAAAAGATAAAAATGTTTAGTTTTGCAACAATGCATGTGTCATCTAAATCATGTTAGTTAAAAAGAAAGGTCAACATTTTAAAATCTGAAACTTGAAAAAATTCTCTGGGCTTTGACAGATTGATGTATGTAACTTTCATTACTAGCAATACAACTGTACCCTCAACAGATTTATTATGGTTTGTAATGCCATTAATTTCTTTAACTTAAGGAATGAATCAGTTTCATGCTGTATCGAATATGATTATCTATAACATTATTCCTGTGGCTGGCATGCATGATGGTTAACTCTTTGCATGCTGCTGGGGGATATACTTGCCCAGCACAGGATTTCTCCTATCACTGAAATAAGTTTGACACATTTAAAAGTATTTGCCCCATGTAAATTGAATGAATTTTTTCATCAAAAGATTAATTTTGCATCAAATCTTGTCATGACTGCTTTCCAGCATCCATGACTAGATTTGAAGAAAAATGTTTAGAAAATACTGATCAGGCTAAGAGTTAATGCTATGATATTCTGAGTAATGACATGCTAATCTGTATGTGTTGGCTAAATTGGGTACAAATTTTATTACACACCTGTTCTATGTAATACCCATCTACAGCAACACTAAACTGTGTGGAAAATGAAAATCTGTGCGGAATGGAAATCATTGACAGACTGTTTTTAAATAGAAGCAAAATTTCCCTGGAATTTTCTACAAATCGTGCAATGCAATTACAATTTCAATCTCTAGCAATAGCTGAAAATTGTCCCCCCCCCCCCCCCTGGGTTTCAATGTGTTCTATGTGCTGCCAGTAGGCACACATTGGAACTTGGGGACGAAATAGTAACATGGGTTCCCCTTGCAAATTTGGTTGGCGATAAAAAGTGTTCTTTTTGGTGATGGTTGTCTAATAATTCGTTTTTATAGAAATAAAGGCATATAATAAACACAGAACGACACACAACTGTCAGAATGGGTTAATCGATATGGCACCTGTACCATCGCAGAAGGATAAAACTTGAGGCCTGTGGCCTCTCGTTTTATCCCTCCACGCTCCCACTTGTGCCATATGAATCAACCCATTCACATATGTGCATATATTCATTCCAAATTTTTTGTATAATGGATAGTGATAATCCCACTATTTATTTATTACATATGATTTTCTTTCTCAGAATGTTCATTATCAAACTCGGCTGATATGGCTTCAAACTCGGCTAATATGATAACAATCTTGTATGATATGAAGCAAGGTAGAGTTGTTCTCCTTGATGCATTACTAGGTACATCACATCCATTTTGTTTACAGTAAAATCGTTCACCATTATTCATCGAAAGCAATCAATCTGTAAAATTGGCATTACCAGGCAATAGGGAGTAGGTTTTTGTGGTAAAGAATTAATGAGGGCAATAAGTAAGGATGGGGTGGATGAAGAGAGAAAGAAGAGAGTTATACAGAAAATTCATCGCAAATTAAAATTCAGAATCGTAAGCGGAGATTCATCAAAGTGAGAGAAGAGGTTGCTTAGCTAACTGAATGATGTGGCTTCCCCACTGGAGAGGCTGAGGTGTTCAGATAACTGAACCTGGTGTATGAGAAGAGGAAACTTCAGATTTTGAGAAAAGAATGAGAAACAATAACACTGTCAGAAAACTGCAACAGATCTGAAAACATTTTGTACTTATTTGTTCTGGTTTAACCCTTTACCTAACATGAAAAGCAGACGACACTTGCAAGAAAAAGTCTTGAATAACTAATTTTTTTCATTTTTTGTCTCAAAAACATAGGTTATGACCCCTCATTGGAACGAGCTTGATGAGCTCGTTCCAATGAGGGGTCATAACCTATGTTTTTGAGACAAAAAATGAAAAAATAATGAAAATTAATTGGCGATTTTTTAGAATAGCGCTGGCCGATTTTGGCCATTACGTTGGGTAAAGGGTTAATAAATAAAGAGGTTATTACTTGGTTAGTTTCATATCAGCTGAGATTACAGCCCTCTGTAACTTCACATCAGCCTGAGACCAAAGGTCGAAGGCTGATGTGAAGTTACAGAGGGCTGTAATCAGGCTGATATCTTGGCTCATATGACACTAATCAAGTACTAACCTTGTATTATTCAAGATATTTTGTGCATCTGGTAGTTCAAGTGCAGTAGAATCCTGAATTAAGCAGGTAACCCAGGGGCATGGCTCAGGCCAAATGAAATCTGGGCAGAAAATATTTTTCGGCAGCAAAAAAACATTTGGACTTTATTCTGAGGTGCGGGTACCACCAGTTAAAGGCTTCATATTCTATGGATGTCCTTCATATCATCTTTGAAGTGAAATCATTTAGTATGTAAGGATTTGCCTTGTTATAATTTATGGGAGAGTGCCTAAATTGTAACTAGGCAAAGACATGGAAACAAATTTTGCTGCTCAAAAATAATTTAGCACTCTACAGTTAAGAACACTTTTTCTTTCAAATTTTCAGAATAATACCAAGTTATTTGACATTATTGCTCCCAAATTTGCCAAACAGCTGCAAAGTATCAAAGAACCTCAAGTATTTGAAAGATTTGCCAGAGGCATGACTTTAGACACTCTTAAACATTGTACCGGAAAGTAAGTATATAAATTCCTTCTTCTGAATACTAGAGTCCATAAAGGGTTTTTGCTGAGGGAGAGACAATACCACCAAACTAGAATGACTGCTTTTCCCTAATTCAATCTCCAAGATAAAAAATGCAACACAAAATTTGGAGATTTCAAAAGCAAGCCTTGGAAAGACTCCAGAGTGTCAGCTTGGCATGCACATTCAGTTTCCCATTATCCACCTGATGGAACAAGTCCAGATTTAAAATTCCCTATAGAAACTTGGGGTTTTATCTGCAACTATGATCTGAAATCAGAAAACTTATTAATTAAATAAACCTATAATTGTATTTAACTATCAAACACCAAACCATTTAACAAACCTTCTGGAAACGACCTTGTAAAAGCTTATAGCTTACTGTCGGATCCACACAAACTTTATTGTTATTGAATGTAACTCAACGAAATTGGAAATAAATACTGTTTAACCTAAACCTTCTGTATAAATTTGACCTGTCAATTTCTTATAGATCATGGAGTAAACTCCTGTTAAGTGAATAAAATACCCTGTGATCTGTCAAAGAATTACTATGACAACCAGTGAATTGCCCACGTTTATAGATGTATTCAGTCCATGGTTCTAGCTAACAAGATTAATAGGATAAAGGATCAGTTTATCATGAAAATACAGTAAAATAAGTGAAGTTTTGTTAATTGAATTGAATATTCTTTTTAGGTCTCTCCCAAAATTAATTTTGATTCTCAGAGTCAGCCACATTGTTTTTTTCTGTGCACATTGGTGCATTTTATTGGCATATTCAAATATCACTGTTGGTTGTGCCACAAGAATAGGAAACCTAAACTTGCAAATTCCTGGATCGATTTCAACTGGATCTAGAGCTAAGAAGTGTGAATCTATACACTGGATAGTTGGTTTCAATAATGGTTCATCTCGTAAAATAGCCATGAACAAACAGCAAATACAGTGGAATTGACTTTCGTTGAAAATTTTGAGTAACAAATTATACAGTTTACAGTTTCCAAAAACACAAAAGTTGCCAATTTGTATGAAACGAACATGTGCATTTGTTTATACAAGCCTCCGAGTGAAAATGTCGTTGTTTGGGATATATTTCTAACTATGAGTATACATGCATTGAATGACATTCAAATGATTTTGTTGGTTAGTTCTAAGGCTGTCATGAATGATCGAAAAATCGATCAACCGTCGATTGAGATCAAAATCGACGATTTATTTCAATGATCGATTATTTGACTGGACATGTGCTGTCATACTACCTTTTTGTTAAACAAAGGGGAAATATTGATTCACATGCTATTGTTTCACATAAAGGACCTATTTCGACAACAAATGTGTGTGTGAACAGGGTTAAAACATAAAACCAATATATAGCTTTAAGTCGCGGCACCATGCGAGTTAAAGTTAGCCGAAACCCAGTCATCGTCGCATGCGTGATCACTCAGTTGAATTTGACCCTAGCTTTCAAAGTGTTCAAGTGTCAAACACCAATAAATAAATGAGTAAATAAATAAAATAAATCCCTGGAAAGATTGTGCCTCCAAGGGAAAGCATTTTCACACTGAACAGGGGCTGAATCATTATCATTCATGGGCTGAACTTTCCGGTTCCAGCATCACTGGCTCACTGCCATTAGCGGTGATAACAATTTAACAAAAATAACATAACACTCAATGATGCCTTACTGTCAATGGCTACATTGTATTCCTTGCCAATAAGACATTGTCAAGTGTTGAGTTGTTTTTGTTTTTATCAATTTGATACTTGATAATCAATTTTAACATACGGAAAGTAAAGAGGGAAAAACTTCGAAATGCCATGTTATTTTTAAAGTATGATGATTTATTTTCTCCGATGTATCGCAACCGGAAGTTTCATTTCCACGTGTAAAGCTTTGTTGACTTGACATTCCCTAAGGCTAAATTCATAATCATTACACATTGAGTGCGGATGGGGCCATTAGTGAGTTTAGTATGCATTTTTCTATGATTTGAAATTGAATCTATGCGAAGTAGATTCTGTTTTGTCAAATTTTTCAAGGTTTAGTGTTTGTTTGCTTCATTTATGATTAGGATATTTTAATTTTTAACTCCTCCCAAGTTATATCATAGACGAAGTCCTAGGAAACAAGACAGAAATATTAACCACAAATAATCGAATAACCGTCGATTTTTATGACAAAATAATCGATTATGAAAATTCATAATCATGACAGCCTTCGTTAGTTCAGCCTTTATTTTATTATATATCTCCTGTTTCACATTTTAATATTGAAAAAATCAAAAAATCTGTCTCTACACAACATCAGTTTAGTGATCTGAATGTAGTGGCTATTCCACTATGTGGTGTAACCCTTACATTCAGTTTGCTGAACTATATATAACATATAACGCTCGGCGCTAGATCGCCACAGCTATGTTCCTTATAATTCCTAATCCCATCAGTAATAAAAAAAATAAAATACTCCCTCCCTCCCTCACTGATTTTTTAATGGTTTATTCTTGAAACAAATGCTCAAAAGTGCTATTTTTAAGAACAGGGGTTAATAAGGAGCAAGACATATTATGTTGGTGTGGCAGGTATAGTAAGAAATAAAATTTGGTAGAAAATTTTAATTTTTGCTCTTTTTCATTCATTTTCAGTCACTTCAGTCATTTTCACTCAACTTACCTTAAATCATCATCATCATTATCATCATCGAATGATAATGAATGTATTACCAAGTTATTCATTGTTTGGAATGTATCTGTGTCTGTATTTTTATCTGAATGAGATATATTGGGGAACAAATAGTGTTGAAGCAATTAATGCCATTTAGAGTTTTAATATATATAAAATCCAAGAGGTGACACACACGCTCCCCTAATGTGAATAATAGGTGAATGAATTTATTATTTCTGACCGGTTTCGTCTTTTTGAGACTCATCAGAGGTAACAAACCTTTAAAGCATCTCCCTTATATACTTTATTGATTATGACATCATAACAGGGTACCCGGCGGGTATTTTAGTTGTACCCGATGGGTATATGTGGTAGTACCCAGCAGGTATGTTTGCTAGTACCGGACGGGTATATAAGTGTACCCAACGGGTCTATTTAGTAATACCCAGCGGGTATCTTTTAATGTGTCCGATGGATGGTTTTGTTCCATTTCGGCGGGCACATCACTATGAAAAGGACAAGTATTATGTGTATCCATCAAGTGTGATGTTTTTATGGTGTTTGTAAAGTTACAAACGAGAGATAAGTATAAAGGTTCTATGTTGATGATTAAAATTCATAAAAGAAGAAAATTGCACGAACTCCACTTTATTTTTGGAAACGGTTGATTCTTTTGGTTGCAAAGTCTAGGACTTTTTGGGTATTATAGAGAGGTTTGCAGTCCCGGTTATGGGGGTGTTGCCTCGATGGCTCCATAGTTGTGTCGCCGCCCCATGAAGTGGGGAGCGACATATAGGGATTACTTTTGTCGTCTTGCGTCGTCCGCGTCACACTTTCTCTTATCCGCCACTCCTCTTTAACCTATGAATGGATTTTTATGAAACTTTCAGTGATTCTTTATCACATCATGGCATTGTGCACCTCCTATTTTATTTTTTGATCCGCTGTATTTTTTCCAGAGTTATGCCCCTTTTCCACTTAGAATTCTGTCTGAAACGCCAGGCTTTTCTTATCCGCCACTCCTCTTTAGCCTATGAATGGATTTTGATGAAACTTTCAGTGATTCTTTATCACATCATGGCATTGTGCACCTCCTATTTTATTTTTTGATGCGCTGTATTTTTTTCAGAGTTATGCCCCTTTTCCACTTAGAATTCTGTCTGAAACGCCAGGCTTCTCTTATCCGCCACTCCTCTTTAACCTATGAATGGATTTTGATGAAACTTTCAGTGATTCTTTATCACATCATGGCATTGTGCACCTCCTATTTTATTTTTTGGTCCGCTGTATTTTTTCCAGAGTTATGCCCCTTTTCCACTTAGAATTCTGTCTGAAACGCCAGGCTTCTCTTATCCACCACTCCTCTTTAACCTATGAATGGATTTTGATGAAACTTTCAGTGATTCTTTATCACATCATGGCATTGTGCACCTCCTATTTTATTTTTTGATCCGCTGTATTTTTTCCAGAGTTATGCCCCTTTTCCACTTAGAATTCTGTCTGAAACTCCAGGCGACACACGTCTTCCATGGAAGACTCACATCTAAGTTTGGGGTGCACTGTTTCACAATCTGGGTTGATGATGAAATTGTCTAAAGGGTCTGCAGAATGCGATGAGCCAGGTTGGATCACCGTCATGATGAGTTTTTCCACAGCGGTGCCAATATCGGAACTGTGTGTCGTTTCACTTGGTCCAGATTCTATCGGGTATTGGACCGTATTGGACTCAAAGCAAGACACAGTACTCGATGAGGCTTGTGCATCAAAGTCTGTTTGTGTTCTTTGGACTTTAGTATCTTGTTGGATGCTGGATGTCTGCTTGGATATTTTCTTCTTTGGAGGTATTCTCTTCTGATTTTGGTTTAACATATGTTTGCTTAAATATTCCCGACGTCTGTATGTCGTATTGCATATGTTGCATGTGTGGAAGCCCCCTTGGCGATGTGCAATTCTAACGTGGTGATAAAGTCCAGATTTATGAGCAAATGTTGCCCTGCAGGTTTTACAATCAACAGCCATTTTTGGTTCAATACTCCACTACGTTCCTCTATAAGACATGTTGCGGAGTAGCAATTATGGCGTTTTTCCTTATGTGACGTCTTCTTATTGTTATTATTAGGTCTGGAATTTTGGCAGAAGACAGAAAAGCGTAGAAAATTGGTACAATAAATTATAAATCAGAAGTCTTTTCTGTTCAGCCCAAAGGGTAGCAATGTTCGTAGGCGGTATATCCAATTAATTTCAGTTTGTTTTCTGTGTGCTGGTGCTGGTACTGAGTCTGGATCTGAATTTAAAATCTGAATAATTCGGAAATGCAGATCATTAATGTTATGGTCAGATTGCGAGAAATGTAATGCTATTGTGGTATCTCTGCAGCATTTGGATTTTTACTAATCGACTAATCGCTGGGTAGTAGTCGACGATTAATTGACTAATCGGTTATGCAATGTCAGGTCCTAAACTAAACAGTGAAGTCTACAAAACTGTAGTTTTAACTAAATTCATTAGCTGGAGTGGCTTCCAAGTTACGATACAATTAATGGGTCTAACTGCATAACATTACAGAAGTCAATGTCTCCATGTCTTTATGACCAAACAACTGATGCCGCAAAAAATAAATTGGTCTATTAATAAAACTTTGGTGTTCCTATTTCCAAAGGGGAATTGAGGAGACGGCCAAGAGTATTTGGTTCTGTCAAATAGTTTTAAGCAAAATCAAACTTTCCCCCCAAATTCTCTTGTATATTGTGGTCTAATAAGAAATTTCTGCACTTTGTTATTGAGCTAAAAAACTTTGAAAGCAGAAAACAGGTCACGGGAGAAGTGTACTCTGATGATGCACTTTATTCCATGACCTGCATAACTTACTCAATCCTCAATGAAAAAAATCAGAGCCACGTTTACCACCCAAGTGTGCGCGACTGGTAATTTTACTGGACCTGAGTCAACAGAGTTTAACACTGTGAAATATGTTCAATTTAATGGAGTTATTTGTGAGCCCCGACTTGTCTTGGAGTATTTCAGTTGGAATCGGAATCGGCCAATTGTGAGCTCAGATAACCAGTAATCGGTCAGCAGTCATTTTTGGTAATCGATTAAACACTAGTAACAAAACAGCTGAGAGAAAGTACCTGAAAGGCTGTTTTCTCTCAATTTTTCTGTTATACCAAATTACCTATGGCAAGTTCCTGTGTTACTTTCAACCTTTCAACAGTTTGGCAGCTTGTCTGCTCCAAAACAGGTATCTTCAGCTAGAAATTATATCAAAAATACCTTTTGATATTGGGTTTGATGTTTTTGACACCAAATGCCATACCGATACCAAAGTAAATCATTCCAAAAATACCAATACTGAAACCGAACTGGAAATTTTGATATAGCCCAGCTCTACAATCCTCCATAAATTGTAATAAGACAAATCCACAATGACAAAAAAATGTTACTTTAATGATAAAATGAAGTACACCCGAAGAAAATGAAACCTTTAAGTTGAGGTACCTGCACTTCAAGATAAAGCCCAAATATGGGCTTCCATGCACTCAACCAGTTAAACCATTGCTTTGTAATGCTTAAATGCATTTTTTGTCTGTATGTTAAGCACATTGTTGAACCTAAATTTCTCTCAAATGACTGAAGTTCAGAGAGCATTGGCAAAAATCTTGTATCCAAAACTTTGGGATCCATTTTGAGGCACCCTATTAGCTCAAGAGAAATTAGGAACATTAGAAGAAATTCACATTCATAGTTGGTCCAATGTTCTGCCTTCTCTAACAAACTATATTTAGCTCAAGTTGACAATGTCAAGTATGAGCTATTGGGATGGAATGTGATCTGTTGTCCGTCTGTATGTTCGTCCATCCATCCGTCCGTCTACAATTCCTTTAGCACACCGTACAAGCCACAGCTCTCACCCGATCAGTTCTAAATTTCATATGTGGCTTTGGGGCAGTGTCCAGATGGGAACTATCAATTTTTTTCGAACTTGGTTGAAAAACATGGTCCCCAGTGGCCATCTTGGATTTGGTTATAAATTGCCCAACAATTCCTTTGCCACACCCTACAGGCCACAACTCTCACACGATCAGTCCAAAATTTCATATGTAGCTTTGAGGCAATGCCTAGATGGGAGCTATCAAATTTTTGCGGATTTCGTTGGAAAAAAATGTCCGTCAGCAGACATCTTAGATTTGGCATATAAATTGTCAACAATTCTATTAGCACACCCAACAGGCCACATCTCTCACCTGATCTTTTTCAAAATGCAGCTTTTGTGTGATGTCTAGATGGGAGCTATTGAATTTTCTTAATTTTAATGAAAAACATGGCTGCCAGCAGCCATCTTGGATTTGGACATGAATTGTCAAATTCTTTTAACACACCCTACAGGCCGCAGATCTCACCGATCAGTCCCAAATTTCGTATGGGACTTTCGGGCAATGTCTAGATGGGAGGTATCAACTTTTTCTAAATTTCGTTGAAAAACATGGCTGCCAGCAGCCATCTTGGCTTTGGATAAAAATTGTCAACAATTCCATTAGCACACCCTACAGGCTGATCTTTGTTGAATTTCATATGTAGCTTTGGTGTGATGTCTAGATGGGAGTTATCACATTTTTCTGCATTTCATTGAAAAACATGGCCGGCAGTGGCCATCTTGGAGTTGACATATAAATTGTCAACAATTTCATTAGTACACCCAGAAGGCTGCAGCCCTCACCCACTTTTTTTCAGATTTCATATGTAGCTTTGGTGTGATGTCTTTTCTGTAGAAAAATGAGTGAATGATTTGACATTAGGCCATAAAAAAAGAACCTCTGTTTCTCGGGCCCACGCGCATGGTCATTTTTGCTGCACATGCAAACTTTTTATGACACCAAAAAATCTTTAAACAAAATTTGAGATATTGTGCTCATTTCGGTAAATCGATATTGATGCGTTGGCGAATTTTAAATTAACACACTTCAAGCTTTTTCTACATCATACTTTAATAAAGTGGGTGAGTTTTAGCAATATTCATGACAGAAAGTGTTTTATTCTGTAAAAGGTAAGTCGTAATGACAGCAAGAAAGAAGGTGTCTTTCAGTCTGACAACAAACAGTCACAAAGGGGAATGGTCGATCCGCACCACGTTTGATTCGCACCAACCCTCAGAAAGTCTGCAAAGTCAGGTGCTATGTTGAATGGAACACAGTCTCCTGGCATTTATTTTTAGTAACATTTGTATTGTAAATGGTTGTCATTGGGAATTTGTGTACTGTTATTTAAAACCGTTACGAGTTTCCCAGTTAATTTAAATAAATGCATTTGAGATGCAGGATAATTGGAGAACTAATAGTAACCATTGCTTGATATAAAAGTAACAGTCATAGTTGAAAATAAATCACATATAGGCAGGTATGTACGGTTGAATTGGTTAATAGAAACATGCAAACATTCATTTTGTATTTCATTTTCAGATTTCCGAAACATATGATTTATGGATGAACTGCCCATTCAAATGGGTTGTGATAATTTTGAATATAATGGGGAAAAATTGCAATTCACGATTTTATTAGGCAGGTTGTGAAAGGATTTTTTGGGGGGGGGGTAAAATAAATTTGTGAAAGTTGGAACTTCGACATTTGACTTGTCCCAGAGATGTTTCATCCCGAGACGTTTCACCCACAAGACGTTTCGTCCTGTGTCATAATTTTCATGTTTCACTGAAAAAACAAATATTCAAACCCCACTTCATTTATGACCCAACACCCCTATGGTGAATAACCAATATATTTGCAAAATTTTGCATGGTCCACCAGGTGTTTGGGTGGGGGTCGAATTACCACAAACAACATCTCGGGGAGAAATAAAAGGAAAAAAAAAAAGATCGCCTGCTTGCCTGCATGCTTTTTTGGAAAAAATGGTCTGAGAAACAGACAATCAACTTTGTATGGCCTTACTGGATCTTTCTATTTAGTTCAGTCCCTTCTTGGACAAGTTGAGCTGCAGAGTCATCAACACTTTCATTTTGGCATCCTAATGTATTCCCTTAACTCAATAAACAGATGCCAAATTTTGAGCAGCAAATTTTTTCTCATAATGCAACTATAAATTTGACTAATTTAGTCTTGTTTCACAGAACTCAATTAGCCCAAGAACATTAGGTTTCACTAGGGAAAAAAATTGGAGAAAGCTGATTTTTTCAGGGAATGTCGAGTACATGTCACTGAACGATTAGACAAAAGTCCCCTAAAATCCCAGTTGAGCTTTTTTTTCTACAGCCTTTTTTCGAAAACGCGTTTGAAAAAATTTTTAAAAAATCGCACAAACTTTGTAACCTTGAATTGATCCAACTGTATTTTTTGTTTACGCGTATTTCGAGCTACATAATGTCTAATATACATTTACCTAGAGGAAAATGTGCATTCTGTGACAATTTCTGCGAAAAATTATTGAAAATTCACAAAAAAGTATCGGATTTACGCAAAAAATGACGATTTTCCTAATGGATTTGCCCAAAGGGTCGTAGTACAGAACGGGATGTTAGTTGGACAGACGATAAAAAATCCACCACCATTTGAAGACTTTTATCATTGCTTACAAAATAGACATTATGGAAGACCCCCTCTGCTTCTGGTCGAGTTCCCCTTTTGGCATAAAATTCGTCAGCATGAGAACTCAACTATTTTCGGGCTTGGGACCGAACAGACACGTCTGTGTCTGGCAGCATTAGATCAATAAATAATATTTACAGAATGTACAAAAATCAATAAATAATATTTACAGAATGTACAAATCAATCAACATGGATTAAGTTACATTGACTATTATCAACGCTATATACAGAAATGACATGACCTATATACATATTATTCATCGAACTCAGAAATTTCCGACAGGACAGTGTTTCTGTGGTTGTTACAAGAATCTGAACTGCAATTACACAAACCTGAGCAAGAGAGTCCTGCCTTCTTACACCCACACCTTTTTGTACAAGCACTCTTGCAACCACAACTGATCAGATTCAGTAGGTTATCGGGGGCACATGGCTTTGTGGCTGCAGTCGGTACAAGAAGTCCATTGTCTAGCGACCACCCCCAATCCGTCGGAGGAAGCGAAGTGCCCAGCCATTGTTGGACCTGGAGATAACATCTGTAGACATGTTGTTGTGCAGCATCGCTGCTTGGTGGGAGTGAGGCTAGGTCGATGGGTTTATTCAGTTTAGATTTTGCTACATAACGCTTGTAAGTGACATATCTATATTGGTCGAGAGAGGAAACAGTTTTACTCCCGTATAAGATCAGGAGAAGTTGTTCCCCGGCAGCGGCTACTGCACTTGGTGTACTGTCATCCGCCAAAATTGTGTTGACATACTGTTGTGAGTCGCTAGTAACATCGGAGACAATTGTACTGAATACTTTCTTCTTACCAACTCGAAAGAGTGCAGAAGTAGTGTCACAACCACTTATAGAATGTGCTACAAGGAGGTTGCTTCTATGGTCACCCATTTTGGTTGCTATTTCACTAACTGAAACTAGTAAGTTTGGGGGAATGGAATACATCGTGTGCGTATTACATCCCGGTTGAACTCGAGAGGTAAGAATGACTAACAAGTCTGTGTCTGTTCCCACAACGACAACATTGTTGTCATCTTGAGCGATGTCAAGTGCAGTTTCGGCTATCAGTACATCAGCATCAGCCTCGGCCTGCTTGGACTGAATATTGATAGCAGATAGCTCCTGCATTAGAAGATCGATCAGTTGGGTTTTGTTCTTGGCATTTGCAAGGAAATCGGATTGGGGTGTGGTGGCTGGTAACTCGGGTGAGATATTGATATCAATGGAATACCTGTCTTTAGATCTACGGGCTTGTTTCATGCCCTTTGTCGACATTGTACAAGCATAACCATCAAAAACAACCACGACGTTCGCCCCAAAATGTCTCACTAGATAATTGGAATATGATGTACATATGTCCTTATATGACGACTGTTTAGGCCATACAACTGCCCTCAATAAAAATCCACCATCTACAACAAACAGAGAATGTTCTGGGATTTTAGTTTGCTCAGAACCGTATGTTTTGAGGATCTTACCGAGCGTGCTTTTCTGTGTCTTCCTCATTCCAGCAGAATCAGTGCTGGTGGTTTCGGGGCGAGTTCATATTTGAGATACTCTTCCATCTCTGCTTGTGACTGAATAACACATGTGATGCGGTTGAACAGAATTGTGGGGTCAATCACTACCTTACTTCCACGGACTTTGATGCTATTTGCCATCGATGCGAAAGACTTCACAGTGTCAACACGTCGTAGTTTGATGGTGTTGAATGTTTTGCTTACAACATTCGATACGCAACATTCACCAATTTTGCGAACTTGATCACTGTTCACAGTTTCGTCGGCCACAAGCCCGGTCGCTATAGAGACTAATTGTAGTGGATCTCTATTCTGAAAGAGGGAATGCACTCTGAGCCAGTTCAATAATTTGGTGATATCATTGGCATCAGTCAATTGTGAACTTTGACGGAGATCCCAATATTGTTCGCCATGACCAGTGTGAACATGAACAAAATTTTCGAGAGCATTACATATCGGAAGGCAAAGAGGTAGTCCATGTACCCATTTCGCAACAGTGCTATCGGTTATTCCCCTGCCATGTGTGAGACCACCAGGGAGCTTGAACATTCTCATTAAACACTGCTCTATGGTCTGATCAGAATATATCCCGTCCCAGAATTTATCTGAGCGCCTTATGGTAAAGTAACCTTTCTCAGTGAACAACTTCAAATCATCCTGTTGCATTATTTCTGTTAGCTCATTCATCTTCTGCAAATAGAGATGAGAACTTTTTGCGTATGCAAAATGACCACCTGCGTGAAATACTGGAATCATATTGCGAACACAATATGTGTGGAGTTCCCAGTCGCCTGTGCGCTCTGCTCTCAAGAACAACTGGAGAAGACCTATTTGCTCGTAGTATTGTACCCAAAGCTTTCCTGTGCGTCCTACGGACGCATTCTGGAGCAGTTCGTGTAATTTTGACAGTAGATGGTTGACACTTTCTTGATTGACAGTGTCAGCTGTTGTACAGTCACCTCTGGCAAGTCCACAGAATATTTCATTGACTTCTGTGAGTTTAGGGGGTATGGTTAATATTTCACACGTTTCACCAGTTCATTATGGAATAAATGACTATTGTTATATATCATTATAAAGCCACTGCTTTTCTGCAATTTTTGATATATAATTTAACTCCCAAAGTAGTCGTAGATTTGATTTAATGGACGTTGTGTACCGTTGTGTGTATGAAAACAATAAAAAAAATTTCGTAATTTTGTACATTTTCGTGAATATTTCACCATTGAGTGTGAGGATTGGTACAAAGTTGGCATTTCTGTTGGGGATATGTATTCTCAATATAATTCAGCACGATATTTATGATTCTCACCCTACTAAGGCGAATAAGAATGAGAAATATGGAGCTGGGTCGAATTTTTTTTTGAATTTTTTTTTTCATAAAAAAAACGCTATAACTTAAAAAGCTCAACTCGGATTCGCGGGGACTTTTCACACTTTATCCACAATGTGTGTCCCGGAAACATATAAAAAAATCAGCTTTCTCCGATTTTTTTCCTTACTTTCTCATTTTTATGTCTAATGTGCCTGGACTAAATGAGTTCTGTCAAACAATACTGAAGTGATCAAATTCCAAGTTGCATTGTGTGAAAAATTTGCATATTGCAGTTGAGATATTTCGAGATAATGTGCAGAGGGTTAAAAACATTTTGGAAATCCAAACAGATTTTGTTGATTCTTACTTTTTTCCAAATGACTGTAAAATTAGGTAATTTGAAATTTTCTCCACTGCTGAAAGCATTGCAGAAAATCTCATATCTCATATTTTGTGGTCCATTTTGAGAAACTGTATTGGCTCAGAGAAGTAAGGAAATTTGGGTAAATTCACATCAGTAGTTGGCCCAATGTTTTTTGTTTTCTCCAACACTGTATCGGCTCAGAGAAGTAAGGAACTTTTGGATAAATTCACATCAGTAGTTGGTCCAATGTTTCTGTTTTCTCCAACAATCTATATTTTTAGGATTTTGATGGATTCCATTAAAAGAAAATGCTGGTAATCCAAATGGATTCCCACCAAAACTGAAGATATTTAAGACCTGCAATTGTAGCTACAATGACAATTCTAATTTTAAGAACATCATCAGTAATTTCAGAATCACAGGATCACACGAGAATAACTGAATAAGAACATGACAAAAACAGCAGCACCTGGAATATTTAACTCCTAGCACTCCAGTAGTATTTAAAAAATTCCATCACTGTCTCCATATTTTCCATGTAGAATGAAAAATTTAACAAAATATATCTTGTTTGACAGAGCTCAATGAGCTCTGTCAAACAAGATATAATTTATTAAATTCTCAGTTACATTGTGGAAAACATTTGAGGCTGAAAACTTTGGCATCTTGACATCAGAGTGCAGAGGGTTAAATTCCTGAATGCTAACTCAACTTATCAAAACATAACACAGCTAGCCATGAATGGGTTGATAAAATTACAACATATATGAAATAATATAAGTTTTCAGTTCATATATTGTAGAACATACTGAATAAAATTGTATTCATTTTATATTTTTGTTTCAGTACGCCAGCATACGGGGAGCCATGGATAAAAATTATAATAGGTTTGATCAAACAGTCTCACCCAGAATACATGTATTGTGCAGTAGAACCAGTCAGATTTATGCCCAAAATATTCAAGTGGAAGGTAAAACATACTAGAATGATAGTGAAATGTTCTTTTCAACCTATGTATGGTCTTAAAAGCTGAATGACCTCGAGTTTTAATTAAAATTTAAAAATACACATGCCACAAATATGCTAAGCAATCAAACTGACTACTTGAAATGAGTGCCTTGAATAGAGGACATCTAATGATTCTTAATATTAGAGCCTTGAAATTGCTTAACCTGATTCACTGAAAAAAATTTTTTCTTATTTTTTTTTCACCCGCTTAGTTTATAAATTATGCAGGTGGATGTTTCCAATTTATTAGGTAAAGGGTTAAGTGAGTTCACTAAAATTCGCCAGATCCAAGGATTTGGTCAATTTCATTGATAGACTACATAAATATATAGTGTGCTCACCGAATGCAAAATGGCGGGTCTACCAGGTAGAGAAACAGCTTTAGTGTCAAAAGAACCAGAAAATTCCATTGAACAACATATCCCAAATCCGTTTAAATCTGCTATGAGGACAAAATTTTACATCTGATTGAAATTTGATCAAATTTCAGCTCAAAATCAAGATTTTTAGAGACCGATCCCCTAAGGCAAATATTGTCGGCATGATTTCCGATTGGAGAAATATGGCGGAATACTATTCTATTAAATATACAAGGTTCCGGTTTGGGAGAAGCTTAAGAAAGGGTCTCCGGGCTAAATGCTGTTACACAAATAGTTTTGGGTGAGGTCATTTTGAGAGCACTGTATTTCCACTTTCTGTTTGAAGTGGCACTAACAAATAAGTTAGTGAAGTTATACTTTACTCATGGGAAGAGTGATATATATGCCTTTGTCTGATGATACAGAGACACCATGTTATGAGTGATTCATTATTGAAAGCAATGGTGAGGAGTCTAAGGCCGATGAACTTGATCCACTCTAAAATGATGTTCCGAGTGTTACATATTGTGACATTCACCCTAACATGAGGAAGTTAACAAAACTCTGTATATCAGATTTTGGGGAGGTTGAGAAACTGTACAATAAAGTTGAAGACAAGCTATTCCCTATTACATCCACCCATTAGTTTTAAGCATTAAGGAAATTTGACAACTGTGTGTCCGAGTACAAATCACTCCTAACAGATGAATCAGTTCAGGGTTCTGTGAAATGTTGGGACAACTGTCCAGTCCATTGCAGATAGTTGGATATTATGAATTTTGTTATTTGTGCTTGCTAAAGCAGCTAATTACAGTTAGTGAGAAAACCAAAATGTTTTTAACTGGTGTTGAGGGCAACATTCTTTTTGGTGGTGAGTTTGTCAAAATTTGTTTTATTACAAATTATTGAAACTGCCCACAAATGCTCTTCAGTAATCTGTTCTAAAAGAAATTAATATATCTACAAAATATTATATATTTTTATACTGTACCAATGACCCAGACTTAGCTGGTGCTAACTCTAACAAAACCAGGGCCAAACACAAATTTTGCCCCCCAATCCCCAAAATTGCATCCAAAACAAAAAGAAATCATGTCCTAAAGGACCTCCATACTACGCCTCTACTGCGCATGCGCAGTGACGCAGACGTCCCGAAATTGGCGCCAATTATCATTCTCTGTTTGGCCCTTCATCAGTCAACATCTCACTGATCTTTGTGCTTGTAAATCTCAGTTTAAAGGATGCCAGACACGTAATTTTTGGAGAAAATGTGATTCTAAGGAGGATAGAAGGAGGAGAGGAAAAAGAAGTGACAAAAAATAATCAGGGCTGTACTTAAAATTTTTTGATGAAATTATGTTGTTGCCTATTTTCGAGGCATGGGCCTCTTGTTGTCATACTTGCTAATTGTTGCACTGCTTATTCAGTGTTTCCTCTCCCCTAGCCTTCTAAAGTCCCCCCTTGCAATTCTCCCATGCTTTTGGCTTATTTTTGAGAAATTTCATTTCTAAACTTTCCTGGGAGAGTTGTTTGGTTACAGAATGTTTTCTGTTATTTTCCCCATAGTTACGTTTTCACCCATGGGTGTATAACGTTTGTGTTCTGCATCTTCCATCTGATGTTCTGCAGATTCCCCCCTGGGAGTCTCTGTTTTGCATCAGATAGAGTGTAATTGATGACTGATTCCGGGCCAGTTTTTTATTTATTTATTTTTTCAGTGCCTGGAGTCATGTTTTCTGGTGTTTTTACACTGTTTGTTTTCATTGGCAACAGCCTTTTTTGGGGGGGCTGTTTGCCTTTGCTGTAGTTTATCTCACTATAAGATACATTTATATTATCCGTAAGTGTCTCATTAATTATTTAATATAAATTTAAAATTTTTGACCACACTTTGCCATCGGATCCATCGGGGCTCAACGTTACTTTTCAGCAACTTGGGCTTCGCTGAAAAAATATTTTTTCAAAATTATTTTGTTTTGCAATTGTTTTTTCATTTATTAATGGATCATGTTATTATGTATCTTTGTGTCAGGGGTTTTTGCGAGTAACTAGGACTTATTGTTGTTCTTTCACAATGAAGGGACGTTGTTCAAATTGTAATAGGAAGAAATCTTCCTCTGACTTTCATGATCATTGTATTAATTGTAGTCAGTGTTCTCGCATTAATCCCTGTCCTATATGTGAACATTGGGATGAGAAACATTGGAAACGTGTGTCACGATATGTTGTTTCTGGAGAAAGAGCGATGCCGGCTCTTTCTCTGCAAGGTCACTCTACTCTCTCAGTTTCTATTTCAGAGGAACCAGAACAGGGTGATGTTTCCATGTTATCTTCTTCAAGTGTGCGTCCGTCGTCACAAATGAATTCAGAGCTAGCGGCAAAAGTGCTCATGGAGATTAGACAAATGTCGTCCGCTAGCTCGCCCGGTGTAGCGTCCATTCACTGAATGGTTCGGCAGCCGGGTTCGTCCGATGCGGTCCAAGAGGAAATTTTGGGTGATGCGAGCACTATAAACATAATAGATGCACACCCAGTGACGGCGGATAGTAAGCGAGAACGGAGGAAGCCTTTGAGTCCGGTTCCTAGCTCGTCCAGGTCCAGCCGGGCCGCGAGCGAGAGAGGCCCCTCTCTCGTACAACAACATCTGGGACCAGATGTTGTGGTACAAAATGTGTCTTTAGCGGAGCATACGTCCGTCACTCGGAACGCTCCGTTGTATAAGCAGTCCGCAGAGACTGTTAAGGCTTCTTCTTCTCGTCAGCGCACACGACCGCACCTTGGCTGCGTGACCGCTGATATATTACCAGCTTCGCCGATCAAGGATTCTTCGGCGACCAGGTCACACCATCCGGCAGCCAGGGATTCGAGACCGATGGACTCCGGACGTTCGCATAGGAAAAGTATGCGGGAGCCATCTGATGCGGAGCTGCCCTCGGCGAAGCAGCGAAAGACTGCGCCTCTGCAGGTCTCGACGCCGGACATTCTTGTGCAGATAGCACAGCTTATCCCAGCAGCCGACAGAAACGGTGTTGGATCGAGAATTATCCGACGGCGCTGGGTCGGTATGCTCCGCCGAAGCATCGGGGGCGGACGACCGGGAACATCATGAGGTCCGACCGGATGGTGAAAGGGATACGGATGACTTGGAGCTATCCCTTTCGGAACAACATAAAGCTGCCGTGGACTTCATCCGGCACTTTCTCCCTCAAGTTGTTCCATCGGGCCAGACTGCTGCGCTTCCGGACAAGAGAATTATAGCGTCATTGGACTCTGAATTTTTTGAGCGGTTCAGGGACATCGCTCCCGAGTTTCCGTCGCAGTTCAATAATGTTGCAAGAACATTTGAATTATTGAACGACGCTATATTTAAACTTGCTTCCAGGATGGGGAAAGCAGGTTTCTTGTCCGCTAATACTCTCAACCTGCCTTTCATTAATGCAAGGAATAAATTCGATACGGCAGGACAGGGTATACCGAGAGTTCCTCTGCGTATGGACGACGAGGCGGAAGACTTAGAGCTATCATTACCGTCGTCAGCTTCTATTCCAACCGCGGTGTTGGAAACAGCTATTGCATCTAACAGAGCCAATTTAGATGCCTTATCTTACGCAGATCACCTTACTAAAGCGTTATCACTGCGCCTTCAGGGGAAAGAGTTTCAGGATATACAATCCTCTTTAAGACTTCTTTCAAGGGCAGTAGCTTATTCCACGTGTAACTCCGCCCTTTCAGTGGCAAATCTGGAGTTGGTTAGACGTGACGCAGCCCTAGCTACATCCACACTAGTGGATTCTAAGGTGAAGAACTCTCTTAGAGTCGCTTCGGTCTCAGGAGAACTTCTCTTTGACGGCAAGCTTTCCGCTATTTATGATAAAATTACAAAGAAAGCTAAGGATTCTCTATTGTTCAAATCTGCTCCTAAGAAGTCGGATACAGCAGACACGAATAAGACAGGCACTTCTGGGTCTAATGCGCTCAAGAGAGGTTCCTATAGAGGTTCCGGTGCGTCCTCTTGGTCTTATTCGAGAGACCGTCAGGATAGCGACTCTCGTTCGGGACGTCCTTCGGGCCGGGACAATCGGTCGGATGCCCCGAGGTCGACGGGGCGAGGTGCGGGTCGTGGAAGACGTGGTTTCTCCTACCGCAGGCCTCGCAGGTCCAGGAGGTGATGGCTTAAACCTCTATCGCGTTCCGGTTGGCGGAAGGTTGTCGAGCTTTTCACAAGAATGGGCGTCGATTACGGACGACCCTTGGGTGAGAGGAGTGACTTCGGAAGGTCTAAAGATATCCTTCAAACGAAAGCCTCCATTAACTCGAAGTCCAAAGTGGACTCATCTTCCGTCAAATCCGCAGAAAAGAGACGCTCTGTTATCAGAGGTGCAGTCTCTTTTAATGAAGAACGCGGTAGAGGTCGTAGAAAACCAGGAATCTCCGGGATTCTACAGCCATCTGTTTCTGGTTCCGAAACCAGACGGCTCGTTCCGTCCAGTCATAGATTTGAGCTGGATAAACAAGCTGATCGTTGCTCCGAAGTTTTATATGGAGACGATTCGATCGGTCAGAGTGAGTATTCGGGTGAACGATTATGCAACGAGCATAGATCTCAAGATGCGTACTTTCACGTCATGGTACATCCGACATTCCGAAAGTATCTACGCTTTGCAGTCCTAGGAGTGGTGTATCAATTCCGGGCGATGTGCTTCGGATTGAATCTAGCACCCTGGGCTTTCACTCGGGTAATGAACTCGGTAATGATCTACTTCCGAGCTCATTCGTCTGCGGTAACGTCGGCCTACCTGGACGACATTCTTCAGAGGTACGGCAACGAGTTAACGCTTCAGAACGATGTTCAGAATCTTCTTCTATTGCTCCGACGTCTCGGTTTTATAGTAAACGAGGAGAAGTCGGATCTGGTGCCGTCCAAGTCATTCACTCATCTGGGAATGAGCTTCGAGACGCACAACAATCTCGTTCGTCTGCCGTTAACCAGAGCGAAATTAGTCAGTTGTTACGCTCGCTATTATCTGCACGCAGACAAAGTCACGGCAAGAGAATTTATGAGACTGATAGGTCTGTGCGGAGCCGCCGCGGATCTCATTCCGATGGGGCGGTTACGCACACATCCTCTTCAAATTTTCCTGACTCAGAATTGGAGTGTGAAAATTCATTCGCTCGATGTAGACGTTCTCTTGTCAGATCAAGTGAAACAAGAGATTCAGACTTGGGCAAACATTCAGTGGTTAACTCAAGGAGTTCCGCTGCAGTTGCTGGATCCGAGTTTTACCGTTATGACGAATGCCAGTCAAACAGGTTGGGGTGCATCATTAATCCCAACGGATTCGAGATGCCAGGGTCTTTGGGATCCGCAATTCCTGTGCAAGCACATAAACATCAAGGAAATGATGTCAATTTGGCTTGCGTTACGTCACTGGATGGACATTATTCTCGATGCTCATGTCCAAATCCTATCCGACAATACGACAGTAGTGGCGTATATACGGAATCAGGGAGGCACTCATTCAGTTCCGTTGTTCAATCTAACGGAAAGAATCCTTCTGTTTGCGCTAGAACATCACGTTCTTCTTTCGGTCCGTCACATACCGGGTCGTCTGAATGTGCTAGCAGACTCCCTTTCACGAAAGGGTCGCTTGTTGCCGTCGGAGTGGACTCTCAACAAACAAGTATTCAATCAGATTTGCTACCAATGGGAACGGCCAATGATAGACTTATTTGCGACACATCTCAACACTCAGTTGCAGACGTATGTGTCTCCGTGTCCGGATCCAAGAGCATTTGCAGTAGACGCTCTGTCGATCCCTTGGGACGGAATGATAGGATATGCGTATCCTCCAGCGCCGTTAATTCAACAAGTATTGCTAAAGATAAAACAATCTCAATGCAAGATTCTGTTGGTAGCATCTCTGTCGCCACAGAGACCGTGGATAAATCTACTCAGGTGTCTGTTGTGGGACCTACCGCGGAAGCTTCCTCCATGGGAGGATCTTCTTTCGCAGGGGAAATCGCGCCAACTCCATCACAACCCGCAAGGTCTCAACCTTCACATTTTTCCGTTGTGCGGTCCTTCTTGCATGGCAAGCACTTTACAGGACGAGCAGTGGATGCGATTTCTAACTGTAGGAGGACCTCCTCTTCGCTAAACTATGCGGCTAAGTGGAAGGTTTTTCGTCGTTGGTGTAGGGATCATTCTGTAGATATATTCGATCCCTCTATACCAGACATTGCAAACTTTCTAGTATACTTGTTTGACGAAATCAAACTGCAGCCTGTTACTATAAAGGGTTATAGATCTATGTTATCTGATACCTATGCACATCGTGATAGTTTACAAATTGGATCTAATGTCTCTTTATCGAAGTTGGTTAGAAACTTTTCGATAAATAGACCCAGAACTTTTAGATTAATTCCTAAGTGGAATTTAGCTTGGGTTCTTCTTAAATTGAAGAAAAAGCCATTTGAACCTCTTGGGACAGTAGATTTCAAATTCTTATCTTCTAAGACAGCTTTTCTCTTAGCCTTCTCTTCTGCTAGAAGAGTCAGTGAGCTTCATGCACTATCGGTGGATGATTCTCATTATCGTAGTGTTGGGAACACTATCACCTTCACTACTAATGTGGGTTTTTTAGCTAAGAATCAGGCTCCTAATAAGTATCCGGAACCTATTGTTGTTAAGGCTCTTCCGTCTTCAGACGGGCGTAGGCCTTTACTCTGTCCTGTTAGAGCATTACGTATCTATAAACAGAGATCTCAGTTTATCAGAAAGGGATGGAAACGTTTCTTTCTGTCTTTGATGCCTAATAGAAAGGACATTTCAGTCCATTCTATTGCTAGATGGATTCAGTTAACTATCCGTACTGCTTATGAAGATTTATCTTCTTCTCAGCAGTCTGTGCTTAAGATTTCTGCTCATGAAGTAAGAGCTCTTTCTACTTCCTGGGCTTATGCTAATAGTGTTGCTATTACAGATTTAATGAAGGCTGCTTATTGGTCTCAGCCATCCACATTTACGAATTTTTATCTCAGAAATATTGAGTCCATTTCTGGAGACCTGCATTGTTTAGGTCCGTTATCTGTTGCTCAGAATGTCGTCCACTAAACAGTTGCAACTATAGTTATGCAGGCTTTCTGTTCCGGCAGTGACTCCGTCCGGCTGCCCTCTTTGCTCTGGGCTATTTGACCCAGGGCAAGGGGAAGGGGGGGGGGGGGGGCTTTTGTTCCGTTAGGTCACCTGCTTTATAGTGAAAAGCAAGGGAATGCCTCCTCCAAGTCAGTATTTCAGAGTCGCTTCCGGGATGGTTTTAAAGTGTAATATTAATGTTAAAATTCATTCATGTCTTATTTTTAAAGTGTAGCTCAGTGTGAAGCATTTGTATATGTCAAGTGTCAAACGGGCTTTAATATACAATACTCGGACACTTTTAAATGACTATAAAGAGTCTCAATTCTCTGGACTACTTTATTTATTGGCTTGCTTTAAAAATAATTAGTATAAGGGTTATACTGGATGTTAATAGAGAACATGAATGTTATTGTGCTCAATTATTAAGGGTAGTGTATCTTTCTAATTTAATATTAAATAAGAAAGATACATGTAAAGCCTAATACTCCTTTTCTCCTTAAGGGGTTACCTCTTTACTATATAGTTGAGCTTATTGGATTTTCCTCTATGTCCTAGGCCCTCCAGCCTGTTTACTATTCAGCTAAGTCTGGGTCATTGGTACAGTATAAAAATGTTAAAAAATTTATAGTAATTTATATATTTTTTATACTTACCAATGACCCAGACGGGGATGGCCCTCCCTGGAGTTGGGAACTCGTGCCTCCCCGCTGAGTACATAGCGCTGACCAGGCACTGCCAGTAAGAATGATAATTGGCGCCAATTTCGGGACGTCTGCGTCACTGTGCATGCGCAGTAGAGGCTTAGTATGGAGGTCCATTAGGACATGATTTCTTTTTGTTTTGGATGCAAATTTTGGGGATTGGGGGGAAAAATTTGTGTTTGGCCCTGGTTTTGTTAGAGTTAGCACCAGCTAAGTCTGGGTCATTGGTAAGTATAAAAAATATATAAATTACTATAAATTTTTTAACTTTTATACTGTACCAATGACCCAGACTTAGCTGGTGCTAACTCTAACAAAACCAGGGCCAAACACAAATTTTGCCCCCCAATCCCCAAAATTTGCATCCAAAACAAAAAGAAATCATGTCCTAAAGGACCTCCATACTACGCCTCTACTGCACATGCGCAGTGACGCAGACGTCCCGAAATTGGCGCCAATTATCATTCTCTGTTTGGCCCTTCATCAGTCAACATCTCACTGATCTTTGTGCTTGTAAATCTCAGTTTAAAGGATGCCAGACACGTAATTTTTGGAGAAATGGTGATTCTAAGGAGGATAGAAGGAGGAGAGGAAAAAGAAGTGACAAAAAAATATCAGGGCTGTACTTAAAATTTTTTGATGAAATTATGTTGTTGCCTATTTTCGAGGCATGGGCCTCTTGTTGTCATTCTTGCTAAATGTTGCACTGCTTATTCAGTGTTTCCTCTCCCCTAGCCTTCTAAAGTCCCCCCTTGCAATTCTCCCATGCTTTTGGCTTATTTTTGAGAAATTTCATTTCTAAAATTTCCTGGGAGAGTTCCTTGGTTACAGAATGTTTTCTGTTATTTTCCCCATAGTTACGTTTTCACCCATGGGTGTATAACGTTTGTGTTCTGCATCTTCCATCTGATGTTCTGCAGATTCCCCCCTGGGAGTCTCTGTTTTGCATCAGATAGAGTGTAATTGATGACTGATTCCGGGCCAGTTTTTTCAGTGCCTGGAGTCATGTTTTCTGGTGTTTTTACACTGTTTGTTTTCATTGGCAACAGCCTTTTTTGAGGGGGGCTGTTTGCCTTTGCTGTAGTTTATCTCACTATAAGATACATTTATATTATCCGTAAGTGTCTCATTAATTATTTAATATAAATTTAAAATTTTTGACCACACTTTGCCATCGGATCCATTGGGGCTCAACGTTACTTTTCAGCAACTTTGGCTTCGCTGAAAAAATATTTTTTCAAAATTATTTTGTTTTGCAATTGTTTTTTCATTTATTAATGGATCATGTTATTATGTATCTTTGTGTCAGGGGTTTTTGCGAGTAACTAGGACTTATTGTTGTTCTTTCACAATGAAGGGACCTTGTTCAAATTGTAATAGGAAGAAATCTTCCTCTGACTTTCATGATCATTGTATTAATTGTAGTCAGTGTTCTCGCATTAATCCCTGTCCTATATGTGAACATTGGGATGAGAAACATTGGAAACGTGTGTCACGATATGTTGTTTCTGGAGAAAGAGCGATGCCGACTCTTTCTCCGCAAGGTCACTCTACTCTCTCAGTTTCTATTTCAGAGGAACCAGAACAGGGTGATGTTTCCATGTTATCTTCTTCAAGTGTGCGTCCGTCGTCACAAATGAATTCAGAGCTAGCGGCAAAAGTGCTCATGGAGATTAGACAAATGTCGTCCGCTAGCTCGCCCGGTGTAGCGTCCATTCACCGAATGGTTCGGCAGCCGGGTTCGTCCGATGCGGTCCAAGAGGAAATTTTGGGTGATGCGAGCACTATAAACATAATAGATGCACACCCAGTGACGGCGGATAGTAAGCGAGAACGGAGGAAGCCTTTGAGTTTGGTTCCTAGCTCGTCCAGGTCCAGCCGGGCCGCGAGCGAGAGAGGCCCCTCTCTCGTACAACAACATCTGGGACCAGATGTTGTGGTACAAAGTGTGTCTTTAGCAGAGCATACGTCCGTCACTCGGGACGCTCCGTTGTATAAACAGTCCGCAGAGACTGTTAAGGCTTCTTCTTCTCGTCAGCGCACACGACCGCACCTTGGCTGCGTGACCGCCGATATATTACCAGCTTCGCCGATCAAGGATTCTTCGGTGACCAGGTCACACCATCCGGCAGGCAGGGGTTCGAGACCGATGGACTCCGGACGTTCGCATAGGAAAAGTATGCGGGAGCCATCTGATGCGGAGCTGCCCTCGGCGAAGCAGCGAAAGACTGCGCCTCCGCAGGTCTCGACGCCGGACATTCTTGTGCAGATAGCACAGCTTATCGCAGCATCCCAGCAGCCGACAGAAATGGTGTTGGATCGAGAATTATCCGACGGCGCTGGGTCGGGACGCTCCGCCGAAGCATCGGGGGCAGACGACCGGGAACATCATGAGGTCCGACCGGATGGTGAAAGGGATACGGATGACTTGGAGCTATCCCTTTCGGAACAACATAAAGCTGCCGTGGACTTCATCCGGCACTTTCTCCCTCAAGTTGTTCCATCGGGCCAGACTGCTGCGCTTCCGGACAAGAGAATTATAGCGTCATTGGACTCTGAATTTTTTGAGCGGTTCAGGGACATCGCTCCCGAGTTTCCGTCGCAGTTCAATAATGTTGCAAGAACATTTGAATTATTGAACGACGCTATATTTAAACTTGCTTCCAGGATGGGGAAAGCAGGTTTCTTGTCCGCTAATACTCTCAACCTGCCTTTCATTAATGCAAGGAATAAATTCGATACGGCAGGACAGGGTATACCGAGAGTTCCTCTGCGTATGGACGACGAGGCGGAAGACTTAGAGCTATCATTACCGTCGTCAGCTTCTATTCCAACCGCGGTGTTGGAAACAGCTATTGCGTCTAACAGAGCCAATTTAGATGCCTTATCTTACGCAGATCACCTTACTAAGGCGTTATCACTGCGCCTTCAGGGGAAAGAGTTTCAGGATATACAATCCTCTTTAAGACTTCTTTCAAGGGCAGTAGCTTATTCCACGTGTAACTCCGCCCTTTCAGTGGCAAATCTGGAGTTGGTTAGACGTGACGCAGCCCTAGCTACATCCACACTAGTGGATTCTAAGGTGAAGAACTCTCTTAGAGTCGCTTCGGTCTCAGGAGAACTTCTCTTTGACGGCAAGCTTTCCGCTATTTATGATAAAATTACAAAGAAAGCTAAGGATTCTCTATTGCTCAAATCTGCTCCTAAGAAGTCGGATACAGCAGACATGAATAAGACAGGCACTTCTGGGTCTAATGCGCCCAAGAGAGGTTCCTATAGAGGTTCC
Organism: Pictodentalium vernedei; assembly: GCA_031216915.1. Taxonomy (NCBI): domain Eukaryota; kingdom Metazoa; phylum Mollusca; class Scaphopoda; order Dentaliida; family Dentaliidae; genus Pictodentalium; species Pictodentalium vernedei. The sequence goes on from CM062293.1 coordinate 344,318,104, forward strand.
GGTGCGTCCTCTTGGTCTTATTCGAGAGACCGTCAGGATAGCGACTCTCGTTCGGGACGTCCTTCAGGCCGGGACAATCGGTCGGACGCCCCGAGGTCGACGGGGCGAGGTGCGGGTCGTGGAAGACGTGGTTTCTCCTACCGCAGGCCTCGCAGGTCCAGGAGGTGATGGCTTAAACCTCTATCGCGTTCCGGTTGGCGGAAGGTTGTCGAGCTTTTCACAAGAATGGGCGTCTATTACGGACGACCCTTGGGTGAGAGGAGTGACTTCGGAAGGTCTAAAGATATCCTTCAAACGAAAGCCTCCATTAACTCGAAGTCCAAAGTGGACTCATCTTCCGTCAAATCCGCAGAAAAGAGACGCTCTGTTATCAGAGGTGCAGTCTCTTTTAATGAAGAACGCGGTAGAGGTCGTAGAAAACCAGGAATCTCCGGGATTCTACAGCCATCTGTTTCTGGTTCCGAAACCAGACGGCTCGTTCCGTCCAGTCATAGATTTGAGCTGGATAAACAAGCTGATCGTCGCTCCGAAGTTTTATATGGAGACGATTCGATCGGTAAGAGCGAGTATTCGGGTGAACGATTATGCAACGAGCATAGATCTCAAGATGCGTACTTTCACGTCATGGTACATCCGACATTCCGAAAGTATCTACGCTTCGCAGTCCTAGGAGTGGTGTATCAATTCCGGGCGATGTGCTTCGGATTGAATCTAGCACCCTGGGCTTTCACTTGGGTAATGAACTTGGTAATGATCTACTTCCGAGCTCATTCATCTGCGGTAACGTCGGCCTACCTGGACGACATTCTTCAGAGGTACGGCAACGAGTTAACGCTTCAGAACGATGTTCAGAATCTTCTTCTATTGCTCCGACGTCTCGGTTTTATAGTAAACGAGGAGAAGTCGGATCTGGTGCCGTCCAAGTCATTCACTCATCTGGGAATGAGCTTCGAGACGCACAACAATCTCGTTCGTCTGCCGTTAACCAGAGCGAAATTAGTCAGTTGTTACGCTCGCTATTGTCTGTACGCAGACAAAGTCACGGCGAGAGAATTTATGAGACTGATAGGTCTGTGCGGAGCCGCTGCGGATCTCATTCCGATGGGGCGGTTACGCACACGTCCTCTTCAAATTTTCCTGACTCAGAATTGGAGTGTGAAAATTCATTCGCTCGGCACAGGCACTTCTGGGTCTAATGCGCCCAAGTTTTCTATAGAGGTTCCGGTGGGTCCTCTTGGTCTTATTCGAGAGACCGTCAGAGTAGCGACTCTCGTTTGGGACAATCTGTCGGACGCCCCGAGGTCGACGGGGCGAGGTGCGGGTCGTGGAGGACGTGGTTTCTCCTACCGCAGGCCTCGCAGGTCCAGGAGGTGATGGCTTAAACCTCTATCGCGTACCGGTTGGCGGAAGGTTGTCGAGCTTTTCACAAGAATGGGCGTCGATTACGGACGACCCTTGGGTGAGAGGAGTGACTTCGGAAGGTCTAAAGATATCCTTCAAACGAAAGCCTCCATTAACTCGCAGTCCAAAGTGGACTCAACTTCCGTCAAATCCGCAGAAAAGAGACGCTCTGTTATCAGAGGTGCAGTCTCTTTTAATGAAGAACACGGTAGAGGTCGTAGAAAACCAGGAAACTCCGGGATTCTACAGCCATCTGTTTCTGGTTCCGAAACCAGATGGCTCGTTCTGTCCAGTCATAGATTTGAGCTGGATAAACAAGCTAATCGTCGCTCCGAAATTTTATATGGAGACGATTCGGTCGGCCAGAGCGAGTATTCGGGTAAACGATTATGCAACAAGCATAGATCTCAAAGATGCGTACTTTCATGTCATGGTTCATCCGACATTCCGAAAGTATCTACGCTTCGCAGTCCTAGGAGTGGTGTATCAATTCCGGGCGATGTGCTTCGGATTGAATCTAGCACCCTGGGCTTTCACTCGGGTAATGAACCCGGTAATGATCTATTTCCGAGCTCATTCGTCTGCGGTAACGTCGGCCTACCTGGACGACATTCTTCAGAGGTACGGCAACGAGTTAACGCTTCAGAACGATGTTCAGAATCTACTTCTATTGCTCCGACGTCTCGGTTTTATAGTAAACGAGGAGATGTCGGATCTGGTGCCGTCCAAGTCATTCACTCATCTGGGAATGAGCTTCGAGACGCACAACAATCTCGTTCGTCTACCGTTAACCAGAGCGAAATTAGTCAGTTGTTACGCTCGCTATTATCTGCACGCAGACAAAGTCACAGCGAGAGAATTTATGAGACTGATAGGTCTGTGCGGAGCCGCCGCGGATCTCATTCCGATGGGGCGGTTACGCACACGTCCTCTTCAAATTTTCTTGACTCAGAATTGGAGTGTGAAAATTCATTCGCTCGACGTAGACGTTCTCTTGTCAGATCAAGTGAAACAAGAGATTCAGACTTGGGCAAACATTCAGTGGTTAACTCAAGGAGTTCCGCTGCAGTTGCCGGATCCGAGTTTTACCATTATGACGGATGCCAGTCAAACAGGTTGGGGTGCATCATTAATCCCAACGGATTCGAGATGCCAGGGTCTTTGGGATCCGCAATTCCTGTGCAAGCACATAAACATCAAGGAAATGATGTCAATTTGGCTTGCGTTACGTCACTGGATGGACATTATTCACAATGCTCATGTCCAAATCCTATCCGACAATACGACAGTAGTGGCGTATATACGGAATCAGGGAGGCACTCATTCAGTTCCGTTGTTCAATCTAACGGAAAGAATCCTTCTGTTTGCGCTAGAACATCACGTTCTTCTTTCGGTCTGTCACATACCGGGTCGTCTGAATGTGCTAGCAGACTCCCTTTCACGAAAGGGTCGCTTGTTGCCGTCGGAGTGGACTCTCAACAAACAAGTATTCAATCAGATTTGCTACCAATGGGAACGGCCAATGATAGACTTATTTGCGACACATCTCAACAATCAGTTGCAGACGTATGTGTCTCCGTGTCTGGATCCAAGAGCATTTGCAGTAGACGCTCTGTCGATCCCTTGGGACGGAATGATAGGATATGCGTATCCTCCAGCGCCGTTAATTCAACAAGTATTGCTAAAGATAAAACAATCTCAATGCAAGATTCTGTTGGTAGCATCTCTGTCGCCACAGAGACCGTGGATAAATCTACTCAGGTGTCTGTTGTGGGACCTACCGCGGAAGCTTCCTCCATGGGAGGATCTTCTTTCGCAGGGGAAATCGCGCCAATTCCATCACAACCCGCAAGGTCTCAACCTTCACGTTTTTCCGTTGTGCGGTCCTTCTTGCATGGCAAGCACTTTACAGGACGAGCAGTGGACGCGATTTCTAACTGTAGGAGGACCTCCTCTTCGCTAAACTATGCGGCTAAGTGGAAGGTTTTTCGTCGTTGGTGTAGGGATCATTCTGTAGATATATTCAATCCCTCTATACCAGACATTGCAAACTTTCTAGTATACTTGTTTGACGAAATCAAACTGCAGCCTGTTACTATAAAGGGTTATAGATCTATGTTATCTGATACCTATGCACATCATGATAGTTTACAAATTGGATCTAATGTCTCTTTATCGAAGTTGGTTAGAAACTTTTCGATAAATAGACCCAGAACTTTTAGATTAATTCCTAAGTGGAATTTAGCTTGGGTTCTTCTTAAATTGAAGGAAAAGCCATTTGAACCTCTTGGGACAGTAGATTTCAAATTCTTATCTTATAAGACAACTTTTCTCTTAGCCTTCTCTTCTGCTAGAAGAGTCAGTGAGCTTCATGCACTATCGGTGGATGATTCTCATTATCGTAGTGTTGGGAACACTATCACCTTCACTACTAATGTGGGTTTTTTAGCTAAGAATCAGGCTCCTAATAAGTATCCGGAACCTATTGTTATTAAGGCTCTTCCGTCTTCAGACGGGCCTTTACTCTGTCCTGTTAGAGCATTACGTATCTATAAACAGAGATCTCAGTTTATCAGAAAGGGATGGAAACGTTTCTTTCTGTCTTTGATGCCTAATAGAAAGGACATTTCAGTCCATTCTATTGCTAGATGGATTCAGTTAACTATCCGTACTGCTTATGAAGATTTATCTTCTTCTCAGCAGTCTGTGCTTAAGATTTCTGCTCATGAAGTAAGAGCTCTTTCTACTTCCTGGGCTTATGCTAATAGTGTTGCTATTACAGATTTAATGAAGGCTGCTTATTGGTCTCAGCCATCCACATTTACGAATTTTTATCTCAGAAATATTGAGTCCATTTCTGGAGACCTGCATTGTTTAGGTCCGTTATCTGTTGCTCAGAATGTCGTCCACTAAACAGTTGCAACTATAGTTATGCAGGCTTTCTGTTCCGGCAGTGACTCCGTCCGGCTGCCCTCTTCGCTCTGGGCTATTTGACCCAGGGCAAGGGGAAGGGGGGGGGGGGGGTGTTCCCTTAGGTCACCTGCTTTATAGTGAAAAGCAAGGGAATGCCTCCTCCAAGTCAGTATTTCAGAGTCGCTTCCGGGATGGTTTTAAAGTGTAATATTAATGTTAAAATTCATTCATGTCTTATTTTTAAAGTGTAGCTCGGTGTGAAGCATTTGTATATGTCAAGTGTCAAACGGGCTTTAATATACAATACTCGGACACTTTTAAATGACTATAAAGAGTCTCAATTCTCTGGACTACTTTATTTATTGGCTTGCTTTAAAAATAATTAGTATAAGGGTTATACTGGATGTTAATAGAGAACATGAATGTTATTGTGCTCAATTATTAAGGGTAGTGTATCTTTCTAATTTAATATTAAATAAGAAAGATACATGTAAAGCCTAATACTCCTTTTCTCCTTAAGGGGTTACCTCTTTACTATATAGTTGAGCTTATTTGATTTTCCTCTATGTCCTAGGCCCTCCAGCCTGTTTACTATTCAGCTAAGTCTGGGTCATTGGTACAGTATAAAAATGTTAAAAAATTTATAGTAATTTATATATTTTTTATACTTACCAATGACCCAGATGGGGATGGCCCTCCCTGGAGTTGGGAACTCTTGCCTCCCCGCTGAGTACATAGCGCTGACCAGGCACTGCCAGTAAGAATGATAATTGGCGCCAATTTCGGGATGTCTGCGTCACTGTGCATGCGCAGTAGAGGCTTAGTATGGAGGTCCATTAGGACATGATTTCTTTTTGTTTTGGATGCAAATTTTGGGGATTGGGGGGAAAAATTTGTGTTTGGCCCTGGTTTTGTTAGAGTTAGCACCAGCTAAGTCTGGGTCATTGGTAAGTATAAAAAATATATAAATTACTATAAATTTTTTAACTTTCGTGTGACAGAATATAAAACACGGGAAAGGAAAATGTTGACTTTTGCTCTGGTACCCTCACTTTTCTGAAAGCCATGACAGTGGCTTCTAGCAATCAACCAGTTAATTATCAGATGTCGCATCTTCAACATTCAAAATGAAAAGTTGTGTCAGTGAAATGTCCACATTTCTCCATCATATTACTTTCAGGAAAATCCAAAATGGGCAGAGGATATATTTGATGCATGCTGTGAAGTTGTAATTCCAAAAGTAACCGAAGAAAATGAAAGATTTGTAGATAAGCTGATTGATTATTGTGAGAGCTTCATGGAGTACTTTCTGGGACCACTCAAGTATGTAAATTGTTCTGTATCAGTACATTTGTAGTATTTAGTGCATTGGACTAAATCAGGGTTTGACACGGGCCTGTACAAATTTGGTTAATGATCATATTGATCGCTTATCCTTCACCACAAAAGAAATAAGGTGACCAATTTTCCAGTTACCTAATTCCCATCAGCCCACAGCCTCTATACGTCCTGCAGCTTAGTAGTGATTTCTAGTCAAGTCTTGGCTGGTTTCTAGTCAAGGCTTGGATGCCTTCTTCTCAAGATAGCATGTTAAGGGCACCTGTTCTGAGGCCGTACCATTTAGAATAGGCCTTTGAGGGTTGGCCTATTTATTTGGCCTCAGACATATTGGTTTCTCAAATTAACTTTGACGTTTATTTATTAAACCCTTAAACTAATTTACTGGACCTCACAGAAATTGGTTTCTCAAATTAACTTTGATGTTTATTTGTTAAACCCTTAATACCCTTAAAGGCCTGGACAAGTTTCCTGAATTCCCACCAGCCCACAGCCTCTATACGTCCAGTGCCTTAGCAGTGATTTCTAGTCAAGTCTTGGCTGCCTTACCTAATTAGTCTGTTGTTAACAGGACCTCCTCAAGATAGCATGTTAAGGGCACCTGTTCTGAGGTCGTAACAGTTAGAATAGGCATTTAAGGGTTGAACTATTTTACTGGACCTCAGACAAATTGGTTTCTCAAATTAACTTTGACGTTTATTTATTAAACCCTTAAACTAATGTACTGGACCTTAGAGAAATCGGTTTCTCAGATTAACTTTGATGTTTATTTGTTAAATCCTTGAAGACATAATTCCACCTTTTATCACTTTTTACTCAAAACAGGCATCCCTACATGTACTCTTTGGGTGAACCGGCAAGTTGCAATCTCAGTACCATGCCAGTTGTTTCTAGCCAAGTCTTGGCTGCCTATAAAAGCTTGCCTAGAAATAACAGCAAAGCCACAAGATGTGAAGACTAATAAAGTGTAGCAAAAAGGTACAAAATCTCTGGCCTTTAACCCTTTTATTCCTAAAGGCTACTTTTCTGGTCCAGGAACATGATATGTCATAATTTGAGCAAGTAGGATGACTGCTCAATGAATGTGTGGGGGTAACCAATCAATATTTTTAACATGCTGCACGTTCTAAGTATTGAATTGTCTACCCCCAGGTGATGAATATGGACTCTTCCAATGGCTGTCATTGAACTGACTTGGAAGAAAACATCCGGGTTCAAAGGGTTAAGGGTTCACTACTCCTGAATCATAATCTTCCTGATAATGATGCTCAACCCTTTATAGAACCTCACAGGTGGATGTTCTTGTTCTGTGTTGCTGTGTTACAGAATGCACAGCTATTGATTAGATGCCTCATGAGATGGAAGGTTAACTGGAAACATGGGTCAGTGTCGGGTGTGTAAAACTACTGAAAACAACAGCAGCTGGCTATGCAGTACTACATTTTTGGTTTTTAAATTAAATAAAATTATTGAAAGAATGGGCCTAATAACAAACTTGTTCTCTATAATAGCCCGCCATGTACTGCGATTGAGATTTAGGAGTGGGTTCCATCTGTCTGTTCTTCCCCATTTCTTGTCATCACATTTAGAAGAAAACCATTGAGAATATTTTCCCAAATTTAATATATAGCTTTTTGGTGGTAATATCATGAAAGTGATTGCAAACTAGCTCTGTCCAAATATTTCTTAAGAGTTAGTGCCCTTGTTGGACTTAGACTTTCTTGTCCAACAAGGGCACTAACTCTTATCATCATATTTCTAGGAAAGCTGTTGAAGAATTTTTTTCAGATTTAATGTATATCTCTAAAAATGGGAAACCTGAGGAAAATGGTTGGCTGTACTTGACTTTATATCCATGTCGTGGTCATGATTAGCCATTGAGCAGAAATATCTGACTGTAAGAATCCAAAAAATAAATAACAACTGAAAAGGCAATCAATCATTTAGTCCATTTGACTGCCTGTTTTGTTAAAAAGTCAGCAATAGACAGTTATTATTATTGATTAGTAATCATTGGGAATCACCCAAACCACAGAATTTCAAAGTGCCATCACAGGTATAAATTTGTCATCATAAATGAACTTAGTAAGAATAATTTCGTGCCGTTACTAAATTTTCCTAATTTTGGGGACAGTGGTAACACCTTGACATTAATATTTTTGCAACTTTTTTGGATAAAACATTCCAAGAAATAAAAGGTTAATTTTGGTAAAGGTGTATCTTACCGGGATGAGTTTTAAAATTCTTAAATATACTGAGACTGATGGGGGGAGGGGGGGATTATTCATTTTGATTTTTATAAATGCACGAACAGCTATGCACCCACCAATACAACTAATTTCCCACCCACACCCCCCCCCACCCACACCCCCACAGACTCACATTCCGACACATCCCTATTCCTCATTAAGATGGTCTAGGTAAGTATCTTACATGTTAACTTGCCCAGACCGTAGTCACCAGTAATAAATGGAAGATATTTTGTGTGTTTGCAAAGCACAGTGTCACCTGTGTGGGCATAAAAAAGTTGAGTTTGTCTGAACAAATCCCCAACCTACCCCACCCCCAACCCCAACATGGTCCATTTAGCTGCTGCATGCTCTCTTTTTATAGCCAGTGCAAACTTAAAAAAATAAAAATTCAATGGTTTATGTCTGATATTTTTCCCAAGTGTTTTATTAATAAAATTGATAAATTTGTTCCTTGCGTGCAACAAGGGTTTGCAATGCTCTAGCATTGCAAAGCCTTCTTGCAATCAAAGGTTGAAATACACCACCGCTCATGCTATTCTGTAGATTATGAGACCTAAAACATAAAACAAACTAAGAACAAGAATTTTTGATGGCAAAGATATAAGTACAAAAATAGAATAAAAAAACACCCGCCCACATGCAATTTTACAAAAAATGGCCTGAGAAACAGATCTACTTTGTCGGCCATAATGAAAGGCAATGGTAATGATTCTACACCATTTTAGATTGCTATTGATTGTAGAATATTTCAAGTTCCAGATCTTTGAGAAACGGTTCTTTTTCAGCATTACTTGTAATACTGAAAATTCCCTGTTATCTGTGACCTTACTTCTGTGGTAGCATCAAAATACTTTGACAGGGACAATAGAGGTACAAATAATTCCATGGATTCATACCCCTGTAGAGTTAACTTGCCATAGATGCTGAATGTGACTTTAAATCCTTCTTTAAATAACTTTCTCTGGTGAACTCCTCAGGCCTCATGGGGGCTTCCTGTTTTATATATCACATGTTGACTAGATATTATATTAAGTGCCCCTTTGAGAGGGGAAGAATCCTATCGATTTTGCTGACTGCATCTGTAAGTCGAAGGTCACTGGACTGCTATTATAAATAGAACTTCCAGTTGTAAAGCTTTTAATCTATTATAGCTCATTTTACCGAACCGTGTGATCTCCATCAAACAAGATATAATGAGTGGAATTCAGACTTTATAACACGGATATAACTTCTGCTTTGCTGGTACAATACGACCATGTTGTAACAATGCCTGGGATCGAGTTCTCTAAAATAGACAGCCTAAGTATAAACAGTTGGCTAAACTTCACTTTATACTATTGTTGAAGTCATGTTATAGCCAATAGATGCTAAGAATGAACTTAACCCTTTACCTAACATGAAAAGCAGACGACACTTGCAAAACAAATTCTTGAATAACTATTTTTTTTCATTTTTTGTCTCCAAAACATAGGTTGTGACCCCTCATTGGAACGAGCTCGACGAGCTCGTTCCAATGAGGGGTCATAACCTATGTTTTGGAGACAAAAAATGAAAAAATCATGAAAATTAATTGGCGATTTTTGAGAACAGCGCTGGCCGGTTTTGGCCGTTACGTTGGGTAAAGGGTTAAGCAGGGACCAGCCGTGAGGGCGACTAGGGCGATTATGTCGCCCTTCTAAGCCTAGAGTCGCCTAGAAAAATAGTCGGGGCAATTACAAGTCGCCCTCTAAACATTGGCCAAAATGAGGAAAGGCTGAACTGAGTGATCCGAGGTTTACATAAAAACGATTATTTTCAAGAATTGAATGTGCTTGAGTGTGATAAATGGGCATTTTCATTCGTCAAATAAACAACCATTCATTTGAAATCACACGACAATCAATTGTCCATTGTCTCTTTTGGTGGATTTTTTATTTCTATTTTGTTCCGCGTCAAGTGCCAAAATGAAAATAGGTGACTTACGCGACTCAACAAAATAACCCAGTTTGAAAGTAGGTTACCTCGCTTAGGATACCAAAAATGTATACACAACGGACGTATTTTCTAACACTGTATTTTTATTTCGTTTTGCTGACGACTGTTAACTGTTGGGCCGTCTATTCCCAGAAAAACACGAATGGAATTGAAACTCATGAAAAAAGGTTTAGTGATGACAAGAAAAGCTTTGTACAGGACGCAAGTGTGCTTGTGAAGGATCTTGAAAAAGGGGTCCTCCTAAACACCAGAATGACATGAAATGATGCGGAACGACACCGGAATGCTATAAAAATGATGCGAAATGACATTTATTTTACAAAATACTTCACCCCAGAATGTATTTTGTTTATTAACTAACAAAGTACCTTCCAAGCAACCTTCTTACATCTGGTCCTCTTCACACTTTCAGACTTAGGAAATTATTAGCTTAGTTGGACTTTGGTGAAAGGCAACCAGAGGAGGGTGCTGGGGGATTGGTACGAAGAAGAGGGGAGGGGTCATGAAGGAGAGGGTAGCAGTGGGAGATTTTCAGTCAATAATTACTTAGTTATTTTTTAATCTGGCATAGATGCATCATAGACAACTGGACCTGGATTAATCAGACGTGAATGGAGGACCACAAGCTGAAAATATGAAGGAGCCGCAGGGGGTGGTACATAAATATTCTTAATTTTCCCCACTTGCCTACGAAGTCTCCCTACTTGACTCTGCAGTCTCCCTATTTTTTCTGGAGGGAGACATGAAGTTTCACTAAAATTCCCCCCTAGGCTTGTCCCTGAACTTAAGTACCAATAAATAGATAAATTTTACCAGACTATAGGAAAATTGTAAATTTTGAGATTAGGGGATATTCCTGTTAACTGTATATTAGGAACTTTTTAATTGGAATTCCTCTATAGAAGAGCTGAATAAATCACATGTGTATGCTTTCTATCAACAGGCCTGCAAAGCTGCTTCCAAAGTTAACTGACAAGATGGTGACACTTGCTTTATCTTACTTAGAAACAGGAAATGGAGAAATATGTAAAATATCAAGAAAAATGATTGATGATTACTTGGATTTGAAGGTAAGAACTAAAATGTTACATTTATAGTTCAGTTAAACCTTGACTGGTAGAGTGCTGGAAGCCCATATTTGGGCTTTACTCTGAAGTACAGGTACCACAACTTAAAGGCCTCATATTCAGTGGATGTGCTTCGGTTTATCTTTGAAGTGAAATTATTTAGTCTGTTAGGATTTGCCTTGTTACAATTTATGGGAGAGTGCCTACTGGCACTCTCCCATAAATTGTAACAAAGCAAAGACACGTGAACAAATTCTGATTACCAAAAATAATTTAGCACTCTACCAGTTAAGGGCCAATTTCCGACTTTTACAGTCTCAAAACAGGTGCCCTTAACATGCCATCATGAGTAGGTTCTGCTGACAATAAACAAATTACATAGGTACTGGTTTCTAGTCAAGTCTTGGCTGCCTGATGAGATCTATTTATGTTCTCGTTAGTGAAATTATCTGGAGTCATGGCCTAGGTTTTCATTTTTATGCTGATTACATGCAGCTGTATATCAGTTTCACTCTTGACATAACATACGATGCATGCAATATTTATTTATTTATTTATTTATTTATTTATTTATTTATTTATTTATTTATTTATTTATTTATTTATTTATTGGTGTTTAAGGTCATATACTTATACACAACGGCTAATCATGACTGTAACAGTTTTACTGGTGGAGGAAGCCAGAGTACCCACCGAGCAATGACAAGCAGCTGCCAGCTCCCCAACATCGTAACTCTGCACTGCAGGACAGGCAGGGTTGGATTGGTTGAAGACGTGTACCATCGATGTGCAGTACGCCTCAGTACACGGGGTCATTGTGCCCCCATGTAGACAATCGGGGTTAAGTGCCTTGCCCAAGGACACAACGCGGGAGTCCGAATTGATCGCTCAGATGGTCACTGATGTAATGATTAACTGGGCTCAACGTTGCTTAACTTCGGTGGTCTGATCTGATGAGAACCGGTTACCGCAATGCCACCGCGCCCCTCACCCCCTCTCCCCCTCCCCCCCCCCCACCCTGATGCATGCAATAAAATGCAACACTGCATTTCAGGCATCAAGGCATGGATGTCAGAAAATTTTCTCAAATTGAACCATGATAAGACAGAAGAAGATTCAATAATTGCCTCCAACAGCTATGTCCGTAATCTTTGTTATTTTATGGATGAAAATGATGACAGCTGATGAACATTTTAAGCATATTTTTATGCTCCCCGAAAAAAATTTGGGGAGAGCATATTGTTTCCAACCTGTCTGTCTGTTCATTCAAAAACAAACGGTTTCCGGATGATAACTCTAGTTTGATGTGTGACCTTATAATTTTGCAAAAATTACTACCTACCATGAAATGCAGGTCAAGTTCGATTTTCTCCATTATGGCATTTACGATTCCAGAGTTATGCCCCTTGAAATGTCACAAAATGGTAAATCAGTGGTTTCTGGATGATAACTCCACTTCACTTTGATGTATGATCATATAATTTTGCGACATTACTACCTACTGTGAAATGCAGGTCAAGTTTGATTTTCACCAGTATGACATTAACCATTCCAGAGTTATTCCCCTTGAAAAGTCGCATAATGGTAAAAATCAATGGTTTCCGGATGATAACTCCAGTTCGCTTTAATGTATGACCATATAATTTTCCAACATCACTACCTATTGCGTAATGCAGGTCAAGTTAAATTTTCACCATTATGACATATTTACTGTTCCAGAGTTACGCCTCTTGAAAAAGTGGCAAAATGGTAAATAAAATCAATGGTTTCCGGATGATAACTCTAGTTCGATTTGATGTACAACCTTACAATTTTGCAGGGGTGAGGTGGCATTGCGGTAACCGGTTCTTGTCAGATCATCGAAGTTAAGCAACATCGAGCCCGGTTAGTCCTCGGATGGGTGACCGTCTGAGCGATCGGTTCGGACACCCGCATTGTATCCTTGGGCAAGGCACTTAACCCCAATTGTCCACATGGGGGCATGATGACGCCATGCACTAAGGTGTACTGCACGTCAATGGTCCGCATGTCTTCATCCAATCTAACCTTGCCTGTGCTGCAGCATGGAGTTAAGATGTTGGGGAGCTGACAGCTGCTCGTCGTTGCTCGGTGGTTCTCTCCGGGTACTCCTGTTTCCTCCACCCGTAAAACTGTCACAGTCATGATTAGCCATTGTACATAAGTATATGACCTTAAACACCAATAAATAAATAAATAATAATTACAATTTTGCAACATTACTATAAACCATGAAATGCATGTCAAGTTTATTTGTTATTGTTATGGCACTAACTGTTCCAGAGTTATGCCCCTTGAAAAGTCACAAAATGATGAAATGAATGATTTCTGGATGATAACTCTAGTTCACTCTGATGTATGATCTTATAATTTTGCAACATTAGTACCTACCGTGAAATGGAGATCAAGTTCAATTTTCACCAATATGGCATTTACCATTCCAGAGTTATGCCTCTTGAAAATGTGGCAACATGGTAAAGTGATAAAACATTTTTATGATTTTATTGAATGCCAAGGGCATGTTTAAACAAACCTTATACATTCACCCTATCTACAAAGACCAATTTAATCTTCCAAAGAAGTGTTTAATACAGGTTTACTGTGTACTGTTACCCTTGTCCTTCCACACATTTTTGTTTTGTTTTTTTCATCTACATAATATAAGTAAAATTTGACCTTTCATTGACACAAAAACATCAGAGCAGCTTGTTCTTGCCTTTGTTACTATTCGCCTTTACTATTGTAACTCTCTTTTGATCGGTTGTAAAAACTCAAGAAGTACTGCCACATTACACTAATCCTTTTAGATCTCCACTGGCTTCCAATTCAGCAGAGAATTCAATCCAGAATTCATCCTCTTATTATTTTGCTTTTTCCGCTGGAGGGGCATGGTGGCTCAGTAGGTAGAGGTGCAGGCTGCAAGCCAAGAGGTCCTCGGTTCGAATCCCACCTGCGGCAACCGCGTTGTGTCCTTGGGCAAGACACTTCACCCCCATTGCCCATGTGGGGGCACGATGACGCCGTGTACTAAGGCGTACTGCACGTCGATGGTACGCATGTCTTCAACCAATCTAACCCTGCCTGTGCTGCAGTGTGGAGTTACGATGTTGGGGAGCTGGCAGCTGCTCGGTGGTTCTCTCCGGGTACTCTGGCTTCCTCCACCCGTAAAACTGTCACGGTCATGATTAGCCATTGTGCATAAATATGTGACCTTAAACATCAATAAATAAATAAATAATTTTCCGCTGGAAAAGACATTTGTTATTCTACAGATTATTATATTTTTATACTGTACCAATGACCCAGACTTAGCTGGTGCTAACTCTAAAATATTTAGGGCCAAACACAAATTTTACCCCCAATCCCCAAAATTTGCATCTAAAACCGAAAATTACATGTCCTATATGGTCCTCCATACTTTTACTCCACTGCGCATGCGCAGTTTCAACGAGGTCTCGAAATTGGCGCAATTATCATTCTATGTTTGGCCCTCAATTCAGTTACAACTGACTGATATTTGTGCTTGTAAATCTGTTTAAATGATGCCAGACACATAATTATGAGAGAAATGGTGGATATAAGGAGGAAATAGAAGGAGGAGAGGAAGAAACAGTGGAAGGAAATGTTCAGGGCTTTAACTTATAATTTTTTTTTACGAAATTATTTCACCTATTTTCGAGGCATAACCCTGTTGTGGTCATTCTTGCTATGAATGTTCCATTGTTTGATCAGTGTTTCCTCTGTCCCTTTCCTTTATTCCCCCCCCCCCCCCCCCCCCCCCTAACTATTCTCCCATGCTTTTGGCATATTTTTTGTAATGTTCATTACTAAAATTTCTTGGGAGTTTTGGCTTGGTAACAGAATAATATTCTGTTTTTTCCCCATGTTTACGTCCTCACCCTTGGGTGTTTAGGCGTTTTGGTCTGCATCTACCATCTGATGTTCTGCAGTTTCTTCTCTGGAAGTCTCTTGTTTTGCATCAGATAGTGTTTAAATTGGTAACTGATTTCGGGCCATGTTTATCAGTGCCTGGAGTCATGTTTCCGGTTGTGTACACTTTTTTGTTTGTGTTGACAACTGTTACTTCTGATAGTGATTACTTGTCCTCTGCTTAGTTCAGTTCATAGCAAGATACATTAATATTGTCTGTAAGTGTTACATTAATTTTTTGAAATGGTTTTAAAATTTTTGTCCACATTTAGGCTTTTTTGGGATCCATTTGGGCTCATTGTTCCCATTGGGAACTTGGGCTCTTCTGAAAATTTTTTCAAAAATTTTTTTTGGGAAATTATTTTCTTTCGAAATGTTATAATGGATTATATTATATTATGTATCTTTATTTCAAGGGTTAGTGCGAGTAATATGACTGTCTATATTTTTTCTTGATGAAAAAATATTGTTCAAATTGTAATGCGAGGATATGTTCCTCTAATTCTCAGGTTCATTGTGTTTCTTATAGTCAGTGTATTCGCACTACTTCTTGCTCTGTGTGTGTTGATTGGAATGACAACGTTGGAGACGTGTGTCACGGTATTTTGTTAGCGGTGAGGGGTCCATTTCGGTCCTCTCTCTGCAAGGTCACTCTACTTTATCAGTCTCTTTTTCAGAATTCAGAGTGATGTTTCCGTGATGTCTTCAACAAGTGTGTCTCCGTCGTTGCAATATTAGGGCTAGCGGGAAGTGCTCAAGGTATTACGACAATTGCCGGGAGTTCCCTAATAGGATCAAAGGCATTGATTGCCCACTAGTCTGCCCGGTGTCGAATGGATCGGCATCCGGGTTCGTCCGTTGTAGTCCAGGGAAGCAGATTGGGTGATGCGAGCACTATAAAACATCAAATGTGCACACCCAGCAACGATGGATCCGAGGATAGTACGGAGGAAGCCTGTCAATCCGGAAGCTAGCTCGTCCAGGTCCACCCGGACCGCGAGCTAGAGAGGCCCCCTCTCTCTTACATCAACATTTGCGCCGCGATGTTGTTGTATGTTTGTTCGTTAGTCGGAGCTTACGTCCACTCCTCCTGCTTGGGATGCTCCGTCGCATAGACAGTCCGATGCGGCTGTTATATTGGCTTCCTCATCCTCACGTCAACACACACGTCCGCACCTTGGCTATGTGACCACAGATTTCCAGGGGACGTTCGCATATTATATAAATGCAGGATTGAACGTCCCTGGTGCTCCTGCTTCGCTGACCAAGGAATACATGTCCAGGTCACTCCATCTGCTAGCCAAGGACACGAGGCCTTTCCAGTTGGGACGTTCGCATATTATATAAATGCAGGAATGAATGTCCCTGGAGCTTCCAGCGGATAATTACATAGGACCGCGGCTCCACAGGTCTCATTGAGTAACATGAACAAGGTGATGTTACCGTGATGTCTTCGTAAGTGTGCTTACATCATCGTAGTCAAATGAAGAGCTAGCAGTAAAAGTGCTCATGCAGATACATCAATTGCCTAAGAGGTCCCAAGTAGGATCGACGGTGTTGGCGTCCGCTAGCTTGCCCGGTGTAGTGACCATTCATCGAATGGCTCAGCAGCCGGGTTCGTCCGTTGTGGCCCAGGAAGGAGATTTGGGTGATGGAAGCACTATAAAATACAATGTGACACCCAGTGACGACGGATTCACGGATGGTACAGAGGAAGCCTATTAGTCCGGTTCCTAGCTCGTCCAGGTCCATCTGGGTTGCAAGTGAGAGAGGTCCCTCTCTCGTACTACAACATCTGGGCCCAGATGTTGTGGCATCAAACGTTCCTCAGTCGGAGCATACGTCCACCGCTCGGGACACTCCGTTATATAGACAGTCCTGAGAGACTGCTCTTTCGGCTTCCTCATCCTCACGGCAGCACACGCGACCACACCTTGGCTACGTGACCAGTGATATTCAACCAACATCGTCGACCAGGGATTCTACGGCGACCCGGTCATGCCATCCAGTAGCCAAGGATACAAGGCCTTCATAATCCGGACGTTTGCATATAAGAAGTATGCAGGAGTCAAAGTCCAAGGAGCTTCCAGCGGCTAAATCCTGTAAGACCGCAGCTCCACAGGCCTCCGTGACGGACATGCTATCGCAGATAGCACAAATTATCGCAGCATCCCAGCAATCGACAGTAACTCTGTCGGATCAGGAATTATCCGAGCAAGCTGGGTTGGTACGTTTCGCTGCAGGTTCAGGCACGGACGACCAAGAATTACAAGTGGTCCGGCAGGATGGCAAAAAGGATACTGAGGAGTTCTATTTTTCCATTTCGGAACAACATAGAGTACATCCGGCATTATCATCTGACGTTCCTCCGGACCAAAAAATGCTGCATTTCCAGATAAGAGACTGATAGCGCCACTGGACTCAGAATTCTTAATCGGTTTAGGGACATCGTCCCTCAGTTTCCAACAGAGTCCAGAAATGTCTCACGGACATTTGAACTATTGAATGACGCTATATATAACTTGCTACCTAAACGGGCAAGTCCGGTTTCTTATCGGCAAATGCTCTACATCTGCCTTTCATCAATTCAAGGAATAATTTTGAAACGGCAGGACAGAGCATTCGGAGAGTTTCTCTGCGTCTAGACGACCAGGCCAAAGACCTAGTATTGTCTATACCGTCGTCAGTGTTAATTCCAACCACGATGTTGGAAACGACAATATCGTCGAGCAGGGTTAGCTTAGACGCATCATCGTGCGCAGATCACCTTACCAGAGCATTATCATTACGTCTCAAAGGAAAAAGAATTCCAGGATGCACAACCTCCTTAAGAGTTCTTTCAAGGGCCTCACGTATAACTCCGCTCTTTTAGTGGCGATATGGAGTTGGTTAGACGTGACGCGGCCCTGGCTACATCCACGAGTGTGGATAGTAAGGTGAAAAACTCTCTCAGAGTCGCTCAGGTCTCCGGAGAGTTTCTCTTCGACGGCAAGCTTTCCGCAATCTATGATCAGATAACAAAGAAAGCTTCAGACTCTCTGCTATTCAAATCCGCTTCCATAGAGTCGGATTCAGCGGAGAAAAGTAAGACAGGCACTTCTAGGGCGAATACGTCCAAGGGAAGTTCCTATAGAGGTTCCTATGCGTCCTCTAGGTCTTACTCTAGAGACTGTCAGGGCAGCGACTCAGGTAGGGGCCGTAATACTGGCCGAGACATCCGGTCAGACGCCCCTTGGTCGACGGGGCGTGGTGCGGGCCGTGGAGGACATGGTTTCTCCTTCTGCAAGCCTTGCAGGACCAGGAGGTTCGTGTACCAGTGAGCGGAAGACTGTTGAGTTTCTCAATCAATTGGGAGTAGATTACGGTCGTCCCTTGGATTCGAGAGGTGATTTCGGAAGGACTAAATCAAACGAAAACCTCCGTTAACTCGAAGTCCAAGATGGACTCAGCTTCCGTCAAGTCCGCAGGAAAGAGGCTCGCTTCCATCAGAATTCCAGTCTCTTCTGGACAAGATCGCGATAGAGATCGTAGAAATCCAGGAATCTCCAGGTTTCTTCAACCATCCTTTTCTGGTTCCGAAACCAGACGGCTCGTTCCGTCCACTCATAAATCTGAGCTGGATAAACAAGCTGATCGTGGCTCCAAGATTCTATATGGAGACCATCCGATCAGTCAGAGCGAGTATTCGGGTGAACGACTATGCTATATGCATAGATCTCAAGATGTGTATTTTCACGTCATGGTACATCAGGCGTTCAGAAAGTATCTTCGCTTCGCCGTCATAGGAGTTGTGTATCAGCTCCGAGCAATGTGTTTCGATCTGAATCTAGCGCCCTGGGCTTTCACTAGAATAATGAACTCGGTAATGACTCATTTCCGAGTTCATTTGTCTGCGGTAATGTCGGCCTACCTGGACGACATTCTTCAGAGGTATGTCAATGAGTTAACGCTTCAGAACGATGTGCAGAATCTGCTTCTATTGCTCCGACGTCTCAGTTTCATAAGTAAACGAGGAGAAGTCGGATCTGGTGTCGTCCAAGTCATTCACCCACCGAGGGATGAATTTTGAGACGCACAACAATCTTGTTTGTCTGCCGTTAACCAGAGCGAAATTTAATCAGTTGTTACTCTCGCTATTGTCTTTACTGACAAAGTTACAGCGAGAGATTTCATGAGACTGATAGGTTTGTGCTGAGCTGCCGCAGATTTTATTCCAATGGGGCAGCTACGCACCCGTCCTCTCCAGATTTTTCTGACCCAGAATTGGAAGGTGAAGATTCATTCGCTCGATACGGATATCCTCTTGTCAAATCAAATGAAAAAGAGATTCAGACTTGGGCAGATATTCAGTGGTTAACTCAAGGAGTTCCACTGCAATTGCCGGATCCGAGTTTTACAGTTTTGACGGATGCCAGTCAAACAGGTTGGGATGCAACATTGTGCCCAACGGATTTGAAGTGCAGGATCTTTGGGATCCGCAGTTCCTAATCAAGCACATAAACATCAAGAAATGATGTCAATTTGTCTTGTGCTACGTCATGGTATGAACGTTATTCAGAATGCTCACGTGCAAATTCTGTTCGACAATTCGATGGTATTAATGTATATTCGGAACCAGGGTGGCACTCATTCCATTCTGTTATTCAAGTTAATGGAATGAATCCTTCTGTTTGTACTAGAACTTCAAGTTCTCCTATCCGTCCGTCATATTCCGGGCCTTCTGAACGTATTAGCAGACTCCCTTTTACGGAGGGGTCGCTTGTTGCCGTCAGAATGGACTTTCAACAAACAAGTATTCAATCAGATTTGCTACCAATGAGAGCAGCCAATGATGGACTTATTTGCGACGCATCTCAACAATCAGTTGCAGATGTATGTGTCACCATGTTCGGATCCTCGAGCATTTGCAGTAGACGCTCTATCGATCTCGTGAGACGGAATAATAGGATATGCGTATCCTCCAGCGCCGTTGATTCAGCAGATATTGCTCAAGTTAAATAATCTCAATGCAAAATTCTGTTGGTAGCATCTCTATCTCCACAAAAACCGTGGATTAATCTACTCAGGTGTCTGTTGTGGGACATGCGGTGGAAGCTTCCTCCACATTTCGGTCCATTCTATGGCTAGATGGATTCAATTAACTATCAGTACTGCTTATGATAATATCTTCAACTCAGCAGTCTGTGCTTAAGATTTCAGCTCATGAGGGAACTCATACCTGCCCGCTGAGTACATAACGCTTACCAGGCACTGGTTGTAAGAATGATAATTGCACCAATTTCGAGACCTCCTTGACACTGCGAATGCGCAGTGGAGTAAAAGTATGGAGGACCATATAGGACATGTAATTTTCGGTTTTAGATGCAAATTTTGGGGACTTGGGGGTAAAATTTGTGTTTGGCCCTAAATATTTTAGAGTTAGCACCAGCTAAGTCTGGGTTATTGGTAAGTATAAAAAATATATAAATTACTATAAATTTTTTAACTTTTTAAATTTTTTTTTATTTATTTCTTTCCACACATTTTGTCCATGCGATTCTGAAGTC
Source organism: Pictodentalium vernedei (assembly GCA_031216915.1). Taxonomy (NCBI): domain Eukaryota; kingdom Metazoa; phylum Mollusca; class Scaphopoda; order Dentaliida; family Dentaliidae; genus Pictodentalium; species Pictodentalium vernedei. The sequence goes on from CM062293.1 coordinate 344,338,543, forward strand.
ATTTTTGAACCAATTGTCACACAATTTTGCACACGCATAGAAAGGCACAAATCTAAAAATGTACCGAAGCGGAATTTTCGATTTAACCCTTCTTTTTCCAGAATTGGCAAAAAACTGTCAAAATTAGCGTTTATCGCCACTTTCTCAAAACACGTCTTGTAGATTTTTTTTTAAACATTCATCAGCGTTAGACCTGAATGTTGCTCTACAATTGATATAAAAGAGATATTGAGCTAAGCATTTGTTAATCCTACACAGGCTACCCAAAATAAAAATTTTGATAAAATGGGCTGTTTTCAGGCACCCACAGCACCAAACGTGTACCTGAGAGATAAAGATAACTTCCTTTACTGGAAGTGGAATTCACCGAGGATCATTTTTGTAATAAAAAAAACAAGCATTAACCTGTTTTGGGCTGGTTAAAGAGCGATACCCCTCAAAAGCTTAAAAATTCATGTTTTCCCTGGATTTCTCTAAAAACATCTTGTAGGTTTTCAAGAAAAAATGGCCATTTACAGGTCTTTGTGTGACATTACAAGTGCGTAAGTGTTTGTTAACCCTCCGCGGGCTCTCAAACATCGAAATTTTTAGAAAATGGCCTGTTTTCAGGCACCCACAGCACCCATCGTGTACTAGAGAGATAAACATAACTCTCACTGAGAATTATTTTTGTGAGTAATTGTCCCCCGAAAAAAATTTGTCGGGGATTATTAAAATAGCCGGTGTCCGTGCGTGCATGTGTCCACCCATGCATGCATCTGTCCAACTTTGGTTTCCCGATGATAACTTCAGTGATAGTTAGCCAAATTAAATGAAATTTGATATGTAGGTGTTTCAACATAAAATACAGATCACGTTTGAATCAAGGTGCAGTACGACAATCTTTGCCACAGTTATACCCCTTTTTCGACTTTAACCCTTTACCTAACATGAAAAGCAGACGACACTTGCAAAAAAAATTCTTGAATAACAAATTTTTTTCATTTTTTGTCTCAAAAACATAGGTTATGACCCCTCGTTGGAACGAGCTCGACGAGCTCGTTCCAACGAGGGGTCATAACCTATGTTTTTGAGACAAAAAATGAAAATATTTTGAAAATTAATTGGCGATTTTTGAGAATAGCGCTGGCCGGTTTTGGCCGTTACGTTGGGTAAAGGGTTAAAAATTCATTTTTTTTTTTGTTTCCTGATGATAACTTCAGTGATAGTTGTCCAAATCAAATGAAATTTGATATGTAGGTGTATCAATGTAAAATACAGGTCGGGTTCAAAATCGGGGTGCGGTTTGACAACGTTTGCTAGAGTTTTCCCCTTTTTTTACGTTTTTTTTGGTTTCCCAATGATAACTTCAGTGATAGTTGTCCAAATCAAATGAAATTTGGTATGTAGATATATCAATGTAAAATACAGGTCTGGTTCGAAATCAGGGTGCGGTTTGACAACTTTTGCCAGAGTTTTCCCCTTTTTGGACTTTTTTTTTGGTTTCTGATTATAACTTTAGTTGCCATTGTCCAATTCAAATAAAATTTGGTATGTAGGTGTATCAATATAACATACAGGTCAAGTTCAAATCAGGGTTTGGTCCAACATTTTTTACCAAAGTTATGTCCCTTTTTCAACTTTAAAAAATTCAATATTTTTATACTGTACCAATGACCCAGACATAGCTGGTGCTAACTCTTAAAATATAGGGCCAAACACAAATTTTGCCCCCCAATCCCCAAAATTTGCATCTAAAACCAAAGAAAACATGTCCTGAATGGCCCTCCACACTTCACCTCTACTGCGCATGCGCAGTGTCAAGGACGTTCCGAAATTGGCGCCATTAATCATTCTCAGTTTGGCCCTTCATCAGTTAACATCTGACTGATCTTTGTGCTTGTAAATCTCAGTTTAAATGATGCCAGACACATAAATATTAGTGAAATGGTGATTCTAAGGAGGATATAGAAGGAGGAGAGGAATAATGTGTGACAGAATATTATCAGGGCTGTAACTTAAAATTTTTTAATGAAATTATGTTAAGTCACCTATTTTCGAGGCAGCAGCCATTTTGTTGTCATTCTTGTTATTTAGTTACACTGATTTTTCAGTGTTTTTCCTCTCTCCTTTTCCTTTAAGTCCCCTCTTGCTATTCTCCCATGCTTTTGGCATAGTTTCTGTAATTATTATTACTAAAATTTATTGGGAGTTTTAGCTGAATAACAGAATGAATTCTGTTATTTTCCCCATGTTTACGTCTTCACCTATGGGTGGTTAGGCATTGTGTTCTGCATCTACCATCTGATGTTCTGCAGTTTCTTCCCTGGAAGTCTCTGTTTTTCATCAGATAGTGTATTTTTGGTAACTGATTTCGGGCCTGGGTGCCTGGAGTCTTATTTTAGTGTTTTTACACTCATTGTTTACATTTACAACAGCCCTCTGTGTGAGGGGGGGATTTCTTGAAAATAATATCTTGATGTTAATTTAATCATAACTAGATGCATTATTATTGTTCGTAAGTGTTGCATAAATTGTTTAAAATATTTTAAAATTTTTTGTCCACACTTAGGCTTGGGATCCATTGGGGCTCAACATTACTTTTCAGAAACTTGGGCTGTTCTGAAAAAATATTTTTTCAAAATATTTTGATTTTAATTATTTTTTCTATGTTAATGGATCATATTATTATTACGTATTTTGATTGTCAGGGGTTGGTGCGAGTACCAGGACTTTGTTTTCTTTTCACATTGAAAGGATTTTGATCAATTGTAATTAGAGGAAGTCTTCCTCTGACTTTTATAATCATTCTATATGTAGTCAGTGTACTCGCATTAACTCCTGTTCTGTATCTGATGATTTTGATGACAACATGGGAAGCGTATGTCACGGTATGTTAGTGGGGAATTGGACATTCCGGTCCTTTCCCCGCAGGGTCACTCTACTTTATCAATTTCTATTTCAGACGATCAAGATTAGGGTGATGTATCTGTGATGTCTTCCAACAGTGTGCCTCCGTCATCACAATTAATGAAGGGCTAGCGGAAAAGTGCTCATGTTAATACGCCAGTTGCCTAAGAGGACCCTAGTAGGTTCGACGGTCTTTGACGTCCGCTAGCTCGCCCGGTGTAGCATCCATTCATCGAATGGTTCGGCAGCCGGGTTCGTCCGTTGCGGTCTAGAAGGAGTTTTGGGGTGATGCGAGCACTATAAATCAACCAAATGCACACCCAGTGACGGCGGATTACAGGGAGAACGGAGGAAGCCTTTTAGTCTGGTTCATAGCTCCTTCTGGTCCATCCGGACGGCGAGCGAGAGAGGCCCCTCTCTCGTACAACAACATCAGGCCCCAGATGTTGTGGTACAAAATGTTTCGCATTCGGAGCAGACGTCCGCCGCTCGGGACGCCCCGACATATAGTCAGTCCGGAGAGACTGTCAATAAGGCTTCCTCATTCTCATGGTAGCGCACAAGACCGCTCTTGGCTACGTGACCTCGGATATCCAGTCAGCTTCGCCAGTCAGAGAATCATCGGCGACCAGGTCACACCATCTGGTAGCCAGGGACACGAGGCCTGCAGACTCTGGACGTTCACATAGGAAAGTGTGCGGGAGTCAACGTACACAGAGCTTCCGGCGGCATTGCATCGTAAGACCGCTACTGCACAGGCCTCGGGGACGGACGTGCTATCCTAAATAGCACAGCTTATCGCAGCATCCCAGCAACAACTGAATCTGTCGCATAATGTTTTATCCGACGATGCTGGGTCGGGATGCTCCGCGGAAGCGGGTACGGACGTCCGAAAATTTCATCCGGTCCGACGGGATACCGAAAGGGATTCGGAGGATTTCGAGCTTTCCCTTTCGGAACAACATATGCTGTTGTGTATGTCATCTGACTTGTTCTTCTACAGGTTCTTTCGTCGGACCAGAATGCTGCGATGCCGGATAAGAAACTGATAGCGTCGGTGGACTTAGAAATTTTTGGTTCGGTTCAGGGACATCGTCCCTCAGTTCCGACATAGTCCAATAATGTCACACAAACTTTCGAATTATTGAACGACGCTATATATTTATTATTATATGCTTGCTATTACCAAGCATTTCTGGTTTCTTGTTCGCAAAAGTTACGGAGATGTCTTTCAAAAGTGTGCCTCTGTCGTCACAGTTAATGAAGAGCTAGCGGCAATAAGTGCTCATGGAATATGTCTATCGCCTAAGAGGTCCCTTGTAGGATCGACGGAGTGACATTCGCTAGCTCACCCGGTGTAGCGTACATTCATCGAATGGTTCGGCTGCTGGGTTCGTCCGTTGCGGTCTAGGAAGGAGATTTGGGTGATGCAAGCACTATAATTACTTTAGTACTCACCCAGTGACGGCGGATTGAGGACAGATCGGAGGAAGCCTGTTAGTCCGGTTCCTGGCTTGTCCAGGTCCGTCCGGGCTGTGAGCGAGAGAGGTCCCTCTCTCGTCCAACAACATAGGGGACCGCATGTTGTGGTTCAGATATTTTACATTCGGAGCATATGTCCGTCGCTCGGGACGCTCCGTTATATTGACAGTCCGAGAGACTGTCGATAATGCTTCCTCATCCTCACATTAGTGCACACGACTGCACATTGGCTACGTGACCTCGAGTATCCGATCAGTTTCGTCATTCAGTGATTCCACGGCAAACAGGTCACGCCATCCGGTAGCCAAGGGACACGAGGCCTATACACTCCGTTCGCTCGCATATTAGTAGTATGCACGGGGTAACGATCACGGAGCTTCCAGCGGTAATGCATCGTAGGACCGCTTCTCCACAGGCCTCAGTGACGGACGTGCTATCCGAATTAGCACAGTTTTTTCACAGCATCCCAGCAATTGACAGTTTCTCGGTCGAATCAGGAATTATCCGACGGCGCTGGGTCGGTGCGGTCCGCGGTTGCATCAGGTACGGACGACCGAACGCTTTATAGGGTCCGACAGGATGGCGAAAGGGATTCGAAAGATTTCGAGTTTTCCCTTTAGTAGCATCGGAAGCTGCCATATATATCTTCCGGCATTTTCTTCCAGTGATTGTTATTTCGGACTACATTGCTGCGATGTTGGATAAGAGACTTATAGCGTCATTGGACATGGAATTTTGGATCGGTTCAGGGACATTGTCCCTGACTTACCGACACAGTCCAATAATGTCATTAGAACATGTGTATTATTTATCGACGCTATATGTATATAAGCCTGCTACCAAGCATGATAGTTTAGTTTCTTGTCCGCAATGCTCATTTCTGCCTTTTATCATTTATACGAATAATTTATTTTGGCAGAACAGGGCATACCGAGAGTTCATATGCGTCTAGACGGCGTGGTTAAAGATTGGAAATAATCTTTTTCGCCGTCTATGTCTTTTTCAACCACAATGTTGGAAACGACAATGATGTCTAATAGACTTAACTTAGATGCTTTATCATACGTAATCCACCTTACTGAGGCGTTATCATTACGTCTTCAAGAGAAGAATTCCGGGATATGATCCTCAATGTGATTTCTTTTGAGGGCAGCAGTTTGGTCACGTATAACTCCGCCCTTCAGTGGCTGCTTGGAGTTGGTTAGACGTGACGCAGCCCTAGCTACATCCACGCGTGTGGATAGTAAGGTGAAGAACTCTCTCAGAGTCGCTTCGTTCTCGGAGAAGCTTCTCTTCGACGGCAACTTTTCAGCAATCCATGAATTGCTTGATTTACACGTTCTCTTGTCTATCTAGTGTAGCAAGAGATTCAGACTGGGGCAAACATTCGGTGGTTGACTCAGAGAGTGCCACTGCAGTTGCCGGATCCGAGTTTTATAATTATGACGGTTGCCAGTCAAACAGGTTGGGATATAATATTGATCCCAACGGATTCAAAGTGCCAGGGTCTTTGGGTTCCGCAGTCTCTAAGCAAGCACTTATCTTCCACGGAATAATGTTTTTTTTTAGGCTTGTTTTATGTCATTGGATGAACATTATTCAGAAACACATGTCCAAATCCTGTCCGTTAATTCGACAGTAATGGCGTATCTCCGGAACCAGGGAGGCACTCATACGTTTCCGTTATTCAATTTAATGGAAAGAATCCTTCTGTTTGTTATAGTACACCAAGTTCTGCTTCGGTCCGTCATATTCCGGGTCGTCTGATTGTATTACCGGACTCCCGTTCACTTATGGGTCGCTTGTTGCCGTCAGAATGGACTCTCAACAAACAAGTATTCAATCAGATTTGCTATCAATGGGAGCGCCCAATGATAATTTATTTACGACACAACTTGCTAATCAATTGCAGACGTATGTGTTTACTTGTCCGGATCTCTAAGCTTATGTTGTTAACGCTCTATTGATCTAATCGGACGGAATGATAGGATATGCGTATCCTCCTGCGCTGTTGTTTCAGCAAGTATTGCTAAGATAAACAACCACAATACATTTCTGTTGATAGCATCTCTGTCTTCACAGAGACTGTGGGTAAATTTACTCTGATGTCTACTGTGGGACTTAACGCGAAATCTTCCTCCATGAGGGGATCTTTTTTCGCTGGGTAAAATCGTGTCATCTTTATCACAACCCGCAAGGTCTCAACCTTCACGTATTCCGTTGTGTGGTCCTTATTGCATTGTAAGCATTGTACTGGACGAGCTTTGGACGCGATTTCTTACTATAGGAGAACCTCTTCTTCGCTATACTATGCGGCTGAAGTGGACGCTCTTCCGTCGTTGGTGTAGGGATCACTATGTTGATATTGTGGATCCCTCCATACTAGTCATTGCAACTTTTTTGTATACTTGTTTGACAAGATCTACTGCAGCCTGTTATTATTAAGGTTATAGGTTTATGTTACCTCATACCTATGCTCTCTATGATAGTTTACAATTGAGTCTTATGTCTCTTTATCTAAGTCAGTTAGTAACTTTTCGATAAATAGACTTAGAATCATTAGATTAAATTCCTATACGGAATTTCACTTCAGTTCTTATTTAGCTAAGTAATCATTTGAGCCTCTGGAAACAGTAGTTTTCAAATTCTGACCTTTTAGACAGTAATTCTGTTGCTTCTCTTTTACTGAAGAGTCAGTGAGTTTCTTGCACTATCAGTGGACGATTCTCACTTTCGTAGTATCGGAAACACTATTTCCTTTACTATTAATGTTGGATTTTGGCATAAGAGTCAGGCTCCTAATTAATATCCGGAACCTATTGTTATTAAGGTCCTTCTGTCTTCGTACGGGCATAGGCCTTTACTCTGTCCGGTTAGAGTTTATGTATTTATAAACAGATATCTGTTTATTACTACGGGCGTAAGCTTCTTCTGTCTTTGATGCCTAATAGAAGGACGTTACGCTCCATTCTATTGCTAATGGATTCAATTAACTATCGATACCGCTTATGGTATATCATTGACTCAGCAGTTGTGTTTGAGATTTCGGCTCATGAAGTAAGAGTTCTTCTGCATCTTGGGCTTACATTAATAGTGTCACTATTATAGATTTTTGTAGGCTGCTCATTGCGCTCAGCCATCCACATTCATGAATTTTTATCTCAGAAATATCGAGTCCATTTCTGGAGGCCTCTATTGTTAGGTCTGTTATCTGCTGCTCAGAATGTCATTCATTTATCAGTTGCTACTATAGCTAGGTAGGCTTTCTGTTTCGGCAGTGACTCCGTTCTGCTGCCCTCTTCGCTCTGGGCTATTTGACCCAGGGCAAGAAAAAGGAGGGGGGGGAGGGTGTTCCCTTGGGTCACCTGTTTTACTATGAAAACAAGGGGATACCCCCTCCGGAGTTAGTAATTCTGAGCTGTTATTGGGATGGTTGTTTAGTGAGAAGTTTATGTTTTAAAAATTCATTGAGGTCTTAGTTTTTATAGTATAGCTTTTGAATATAGCACGTGTCAACAGACATTATTATACATTCCTCAGACACTTTTAAGGTGTATAAAGAGTCTCTATTCTCTAGACTCACTTTATTTATTGGCTTACTTTAAAAATTATTAGTATAAGGATTATACTAGATATTAATAGAGTACATGGATGTATGATGCTCAATTTTGGAAGGTGTTGTATCTTTCTAATTTATCATAAATAAGAAAGATACATGTAAGGCCTAATACTTCTTTTTCCCTAGAGGGGATGACTCTATTTTATATTTTGAGCGTATTCCATCTTGCTCTATGTCCTTGGCCCTCCAGCCTTTTTACTATTCAGCTATGTCTGGGTCATTGGTACAGTATAAAAATCTGAAAAAATTTATAGTAATTTATATATTTTTTATACTTTCCAATGACCCAGACGGGGATGGCCCTCCCAGGAGTTGGGAACTCTTACCTCCCCGCTGAGTACATAGTGCTTACCAGGCACTGGTTATGAGAATGATTAATGGCGCCAATTTCGGAACGTCCTTGACACTGCGCATGCGCAGTAGAGGTGAAGTGTGGAGGGCCATTCAGGACATGTTTTAGATGCAAATTTTGGGGATTGGGGGGCAAAATTTGTGTTTGGCCCTATATTTTAAGAGTTAGCACCAGCTATGTCTGGGTCATTGGTAAGTATAAAAAATATATAAATTACTATAAATTTTTTCAGTTTTTTTCAAATTTTGAATTGCACACTTTTTTAGGCGGCAATTGGGGTGCAGTTTGACAACTTTTGCCTGAGTTATGCCCCTTTTTTGACTTAGAAAATTATTTTTGGGGGGTTTCCTGATGATAACTTTAGTTGCTGTTGACCAATTCAAATAAAATTTGGTATGTAGGTGTATCAGCATAGCATACATTTCAAGTTCAAATCAGTTTTGTCCGACATTTTTTGCCAGAGTTATGTCCCTTTTTCGACTTCGAAAAATTAAAAAATTTTCAAATCTCGAATTGCACACTTTTTTCGGGGGCCTTTTATTAAGGTATTAAAAAAAACAATCCTCAATCCGTTTTGGGCTGGTTAAACAATGATATCCATCAAAAGCTTAAAATTCATGTTTTTATCTGGATTTCTCTGAAAACATCTTGCAGATTTTCAAGAAAAAATGGCCATTCGCTGGTCTTGGTGTGACATTACAAGTTGCATGGAAAAAATATTCCCAGCAGGGTTTGTTAACCCTCTTCAAGCTGCCAAACATAAAAATTTTAGATACATTTGAGATAAAATGGGCTATTTTCAAGTAGCCACAGCACTCAGTGGGTATGTGTCAAACAAACATAACTCCTTTTGTCGGACTTAGACTTATCAGACAACAATATTGATATTAACCCTCTCCGCCAATAATGATGGTTTTAATCTAAACTTCTTTTTTTTTATCAAACTGAGTCATTTGAGACTGCTATACCCACCTTTCTAAGGACATCAATAAAGCAACTTCAGTGATACAGTTAAAAACAATTCTTCAGACACTCTGGGGTCATGGAAAGTCATGGAATCTCATCTGTTAAAGCCAAGATTCTCCAGAATCATTAAGTCTAGTTGTTATTATTATTATCTGCGATGAGCAGCTCTATATGTGGCAATGTCGGTCGGTCTGTCTGCCAGTCTGTCTGTCGATCGGTCTGTCGGTCTGTCACCAACAAGGTTAAAAACACCATAACTCCTAAAATACTTAATGGAATGACACCATACTTGGTATGCAAGTGTATCTTCATGATGTCTACACCCTCTCAATAGTGCATGTCATTCGGATAATTTCTGTGACATTTATGGACTTGTCACCAACAAGTTTTTTTGTCACCAACAAGTTTTTTTGTCACCAACGAGTTTTAAAACATCATTGGCGTTGCACGAATTGTCGCAGCTACGGCACTGTGACAGTGCACTCTAGTTATTATTTAAAGTACCCTCAGAAATCAACCATGTATGGACAGTCATTTCTTCGTCTCATGTAAAGTCACATTTAACCTCCCGCCATTCAGATAGATTACACCCTAAAACAGTGTTAGATATATTCAGTGATAATTGTCTTTGGCGATTAAGACATCATATATGACAAAAACTAGTGTTAACATATCATAAAAATAAAAATGATTTAATTTATATGTTTGGCAACTGTTTTGTTTCACAGAAGTTTCCTGAATGTCGCATGAAGATTCTAAAAAAAGTAGATGAATTGTTAAAAAAGGAAGACTTTTCTTGGGAAGATGTATATGTAAAAACAACCACAGTAGATCTGATCAGCAGAATATTGGACTGTTACAAGTAAGTAATTCTGTTGGAAAAATCTATTAATAATTCTTCCTATTCAAGCCGATCGATATGAAATTGTAAAGAGATTAAATCTACTCTCTTTCTAACTTATGCCTCTGGTGGGTGGTCTAAACATTATATAGGGCTCTCTGTATTCAAGACATAGTTGATAATGTATCTTACCTCTTTCAGAAGTGGTTCTTAATGTTAAAGTGCAGGAGACTACAATAACTTTTTTGTGTCAAATATCCATAAAATGTTTTGTCATATGTTGCTGGAATCCTCTTTTTGTTTTTGCCAAGTAGTGTTCACAGGAAGCACATTTTTTAGGTAAATGCAGTTTTTTATCAAAGACTTTGCTCGATTAAGAATCTTAGACTTTTCTTGTTGCAAGTGCTTTTTGACCAATGTTCATATTCAAGAGATTGAGGCAGATAGTGCTTCTCCCCACCTGTGGCAAATTACGTTACTGCTTACCCATTTCATTGGTGGCAGTCAGGCTTTGATAAAAATATCTAAGTTATTAATTTTGATGAAATGCATGTGTCAGGAAATCAAAGAATATTGCTTCCTGCATCAGTACTTGCTAGAATGTGCTATAATCTGTGTACATATTTGATGTTATGGCATTTGTGATGATATTTAACTGGTAGAGTGCTAAAATAAATTTGGCCATCAAAACTTGTTCGCAGGTCTTTAGCCATTTTATAATTTATGGGAGAGTACCTATAGCCACTCTCTCATAAATTGTTACAAGACCAATCCAAACTGATGTAATAATTTCACTTCAAAGATAATATGAAGCATATCCACAGAATACTAGAAAAAAATCTTCTGGCATGGACAGCAAAATAAAAAATAAATAATTAAATTACTTTATTCCTCTGTTGCTGTTGTGTTAACTAGACATAGTTGGTAATTAAATCCTTCCTTCAACAACTTTGGTCAGGTGAGTGTGCCTCGGGCCCCATGGGACCTCTTGTTATGATTATTGCTCATTAACCCTTTCCAACTACGGTTATCATGACGTAGAATCAGGCCTTTTCAACATCAAACACAATCATTAAAAGTTGGAGTGCATAATATTACATCCGTACTCGCAACGTACGTGAATTTTCATACACAATATTACATACCATAGTTGCAAAGGGTTAACAAATGGTTTTCCATAGTCAAATTCACGCCTGTCTAACAAAACAAGAGACATATATCTCCATTGTAATTCCTGTCATCATTAGAAGTGAAAAAATTCTCCAAACCCAGTTTATTCTAATAGAGTCCCAAGGTTAATATTTGGGCTCCCAAATTTTAACTTAGTACAATATGAAGGAATTTCTTTAAAAATCTTCTTCAGATTCACCAATCAAAATGCTTTCATATTTGGTATACTACATCTCGAGGGGGGTCAGATTCAACTTTGTTCAAATCAAGTACCTGGGTTAATATTTGGGCTTCCAGCGGTAGCTTGAGTTTTAACTTAGTGCAATATGAAGGAATTTATCTTCTCCAGAACCATCAATTAGAATTTTTTGATATTTAGTCTACAACATTTCTAGAGGGGTCAGATTCAAGTTTATCCAAATTGAGTCCCTGGGTTAATATTTCGGCTCTCTTTGGGAGCCCAAATTTTAACTTTGGGCAATATGAGGGAGTTTCTTTAAAAATCTTCTTCTCCAGAATGATCTTTTAGAATCTTTTGATATTTGGTATACAACACCTCTAGAGGTGTCAGATTTAAGTTTGTTCAAATTGAGTTCCTGGGTTAATATTTGGGCTTTTTATGGGAGCCTGAATTTTAACTTAGTGAAATATGATGAAATTTGTTTAAAAATCATCTTCTTCAGATTCACCAATTAGAATACTTTCCTATTGAGTATACAACATCACTGGTGGCGGTGGTGGGTAATATTTGGGCTCTCTATGTGGGGGAGGGGGTGCAATGACAACAATCTTTGGAAGTTTGGAAGGGCTTGTGTACTGCTAATAGAATTGCAAGCAGTCGGGTAGACCCAGAATAATAATCATCTGACATGGACACTGGTGTTATGAATAATTTCATGACTTCATTCCTCTGTAGAGTTGATGAACCATGACTAGCTGAATGCGACCCAAAATACTTCTTTGAACCGCTGTATCAGGTGATTGGTTAAGGCCCCTTGGGCCTCAAAATGATTGGAGATTGTCTTCTGCAGTTTTCAGTACTGCACACTTGTGATTGCAGAATGGGGTCCAAGTGTTCAGGAAACAATAGTGTTTTAATGTTTGCAGTAGTGTAGGCCTACTAAAAAAATATTTGTCTCTCCTGGTCTCTCAGGCAATTTTCTGGCAATTTTATAATGAGGGAGGGAGGGTTTTTTTCTTTTCTTTTTTTAGCTCAAGTAGGCCTACTAAAAAAATATTTGTCTCTCCTGGTCTCTCAGGCAATTTTCTGGCAATTTTATAATGAGGGAGGGAGGGTTTTTTTCTTTTCTTTTTTTAGCTCAACGAAGGAAGCTTAACTCACTTGCCGTCCATCGTCGTCGTCTGAGGTCATCCATTGTGAACTTTACATTATTGACTTCTCACAAAGTACTGGACCAAATTGAACCAAACTTGGTGTGCATGTTCCTTATCATATGTCAATTCAAGTTTGTACAAATAAATTTGCTGCACCCAAGGGAGGCACCACAAGGGGCATAACTCTGATAGCACCCATAATTTTTTTCAAAAATTCCAAAAAATCTTCTTCAAATCCACCAGTCAGAATCTTTTCATATTTGTCATACAACATCTCTAGGAGGGTCAGATTCAAGTTTGTTCAAATCGAGTCCCTGTGTTAAGATTTGGGCTCTATATTGGAACCCAAAGTTTAACTTGGTGCAATTTGAGGAAATTTCTTTAAAAAACTTCTTCAGATTCACCAGTCAGAATTCTTTCATGTCAGATTCAAGTTTGTTCAAATCCAGTCCCTGGGTTAATAATTGGTCTCTCTGTAGGAGCCCAAATTTTAACTTACTGAAATATGAGGAAATTTCTTTAAAAATCTTCTTCTTCAGCTCCACCAGTTGAAATCTTTTGATATTTGGTATACAACATATCTAGGGGGGTCAGATTCAAGTTTGTTCAAATTGGGGTCCTGAGTTAGTATTTGGGCTCTTTATAAGTTTAACTTGGTGCAATTTTGAGGAAATTTCTTTATCTTTAAAAATCTTCTTCAGATCCACCAGTCAGAATCCTTTAATATTTGGTATACATCATCTCTAGTTGGGCCAGATTCATGTTTGCTCAAATCGGGTTCCTGGGTTGAAAATTTTGGGTCTGGTTCGGACTTGAAAATTTCGACCAAAATTTGAAGACAATTTTTGTTTGTTTACGTTGTATGTGTTTTGTTCAATTTTGAGATGAAACATACCCCCCCACCCACCCCACCCAATTTTTAACTTAGAAATTTTGTGTCCAGTTCGGTCTCAAAAATTTTTGTCCAAAATTTGCAATGTTTTTTTTTTTTAATTTTTATGCGTTTTGTTCAATTTTGAGACAAAAAAAAATATTTTACCCTGAAAATTTTGGGTCTGGTTCAGACTTGAAAATTTTGAATCAAAATTTAAAAAAAGAGTTCAGTTTTTTATGCGTCTTGTTCAGTTTTAAAAAAAAATTAGCCTGAAAATCTTTGGTCAGGTTCGGACTCCAAAATTTTGGACCAAAATTCTGACAGTTTTGGGGTGATTTTTTATGCGTTTTGTTCAATTTTGAGATGGAAAAACAAAATTTTATAGCCTGAAAATTTTGGGTTTTAAAATCTTCTTTAGGCCCTGTAGTCAGAATGCTTTCATATTTGATATACAACATCTCTAGGAGAGTTAGATTCATGTTTGTTCAATCCTAGTCCCTGGGTTGATATTTGGAGCCAAAATTTTAACTTAGTACAATATAAGGAAATTTCTTTAAAAATCTTCTTCAGATCCACCAGTACAATATAAGGAAATTTCTTTAAAAGTCTTCTTCAGATCCACCAGTCAGAATCCTTTCATATTTGGTATACAACATCTCTTGGGGGGTAAGGCTCAAGTTTGTTCAAATCTGGTCCCTGGGTTATTAGTTTGAGCTACCTATGGGAGCCTGAATGTTAACTAAGTGCAATATGAGGGAATTTCTTTCAAAATCTTCTTCAGTTCCACCAATCAGAATCCTTTCATATTTGGAAAACAACATCTCTAGGTGGGTCAGATTCAAGTTTGTTCAAATCGGGACCCTGCGTTAATATTTTGGCTCCCTATTTGAGCCCAAAGTATAACTTAGTGCAATGTGAGGTGATTTCTTTAAATACCTTCTTCATATCCACCAGTAAGAATTCTTTCCTATCTGGTATATGACATCTCAAGGGGGATCAGATTCAAGTGTGTTCAGTTTGAGTCCTTGGCTTATTATTTGGGCTCTATGGGCAGGGGTGGGGTGGGGGTGGTGGAGGGGGCATGTTAGGTTCAGGTTTGTTTAAATCCATTCCTTAGTGTTTTTCCATAAAATTTGCCTCTCATGACTTCATTCCTTTGTAGTGTTGATGAACCATGTCTAACTGAATGTGACCTTAAATACTTCTTTGGACCACTTTGGCCGGTGAGCGATTAAGGCCCCTTGGGACCTCTTGTTTTTGTTGTTAATCCACAAAATAGTCCTTAAAATAGTTGCAATAATTAAACTTCTTACACTATTCTTTGGAGACTTTGATTATTTTCAGAAGTTAAAATTTCCCAAACTGCATTTGCAAATTTAACCAACTATATCATGTTCGACAAAGCTCAATGATCTCTGTCAAACAAGATATAGACTGTTAATTTTTTACTTGCACACAAGCAAAATAGTAACATTGAAGAGATTTCCAGGTGAAAAAAAGAGTGATTTGGCAGATTTTTAATGACAAAGGAGGTGCCTAAGAAACAAGTATTTTTTTAATAACCTTATTGAAACATTTCTTCAAAATCTAACCCTTTGAAAACTGGCGGTTTGTTCCATGTCAGTTAAATGGCAGTAATTGGAAGATTTCGTATTCATTACATTGGGGTTGAAAATATTAATTGTTCTTCCCTACACGTTCACTTAACAGCCATCCTACTTAATGAAATTATGACGTATTGTGTTCCTGGACAAGAAAATTGATCTCTCATGTTCAAGTGGTTAAAGTGTATTTGTATGCATTTGCCATTGCATTTTAGTCTGAAGTCGACATTTTATTGACAACACATCTTATCTGGAGCTCTGTTTCATTGGTAGAATACACAGTGTACACGTGGCAGTTGATCATTATTACATACCTCATTTCTATTTTGTTACAGAGATGGAAATGACATCCCTAAGGAAGAAAACACATTACTGCTATCTATAATAAAATTATCTTTGTCAAAATCTGAGGACTTCTTTGATGGATACCCTGTGGAAATGTCTGTGCACTGTCGCATTTTTATAGGTTGTTTTATAGACTTTGTGAATAAAGTGAGTACCTTGTTTTATATTCCAGAAAAATTAAACCTGTTTCTCAGGCCTACTCACCCATACATTTTTGCTGTGCCTGCCACCTCTTTATCAAGTTTGAAAACTAGTATTTTTACACTGTACCAAAGACACAGACTTAGCTGGTGCTAACTCTTAAAATTCTAGGGCCAAACACAAATTTTGCCCCCCAATCCCCAAAATTTGCATCAAAATCCAAAAAATCAATGTCCTGTGTGGTGCTCCATACTTTTATCCACTGCGCATGCGCAGTGTCAAGGAAGTTCCGAAATTGGCGCAAAATCCTCATTCTTTGTTTGGCCCTCCAATCAGTAACATCTCACTGATATCTGTGCTTATAATCTCAGTTAAAATGATGCCAGACACAAAATCATGAGAGAAATGGTGGATCTAAGGATGAAATAAAAAGGATGAGAGGAAGGAACAGTGGCAGGATGTGTTCAGGGCTGTAACTTATAATTTTTATGCAAAATTATTTCATGTTCCCTGATTTCGGGGCATGGGCCTGATGTTTTCATTCTTGCTATGAAATTTCCATTGTTTGTTCAGTGTTTCCTCTCTCCCTTTCCTTTACACCCCACTGCTATTCTCCCATGCTTTTGGCATGAAATTTCTTGGGAGTTTTGACTTGGTAACAGAATGTTTATTATCCCCGCTTTCGTCGGGGATATTGTCGTTATCTCCGTCCGTACGTACGTACGTACGTCCGTCCGGTGTTACATTCACTTGCATTAATGTTTAAACTATGCTAATGTGTTCAGGTATCACCAGTACATGTGCATGAAGGTTTCGGGATTTTGATTTGGTTCCAAGTGGTTCCAGTGGAACCATTTTTATCCTTAGAAAATCTTTGTCCGCTCAAAGGCTCTTAGGGTATTGAATTCGAAACTTTTAAACCATGTTAACATGTTCAGATAGCATCTGTAGATGTGCATGAAGGTTTCGGAATTTTGATTTGGGTCCAAGTGGTTCCAGTGGAACCACTTTTACCCTCAGAAAATCTTTGTCCGCTCAAAGGCTCTTAGGGTATTGAATTCAAAATGTTTAAACCATGTTAACATGTTCAGATAGCATCTGTAGATGTGCATGAAGGTTTTGGAATTTTCATTTGGGTCCAAGTGGTTCCAGTGGAACCACTTTTACCCTCAGAAAATCTTTGTCCGCTCAAAGGCTCTTAGGGTATTGAATTCGAAACGTTTAAACCATGTTAACATGTTCAGATAGCATCTGTAGATGTGCATGAAGGTTTCGGAATTTTTATTTGGTTCCAGGTGGTTCCAGTGGAACCACTTTTATCCTTAGAAAATCTTTGTCCACACAAAGGCTCGTAGGGTATTGAATTTGAAACTTTTAAACCATGTTAACATGTTCAGATAGCATCTGTAGATGTGCATGAAGGTTTCGGAATTTTGATTTGGGTCCAAGTGGTTCCAGTGGAACCACTTTTACCCTCAGAAAATCTTTGTCCGCTCAAAGGCTCTTAGGGTATTGAATTCGAAACATTTAAACCATGTTAACATGTTCAGATAGCATCTGTAGATGTGCATGAAGGTTTCGGAATTTTGATTTTGTTCCAGGTGGTTCCAGTGGAACCACTTTTATCCTTAGAAAATCTTTGTCCGCTCAAAGGTTCTTAGGGTATTGAATTCGAAACGTTTAAACCATGTTAACATGTTCAGATAGCATCTGTAGATGTGCATGAAGGTTTCGGAATTTTGATTTGGGTCCAAGTGGTTCCAGTGGAACCACTTTTATCCTTACAAAATCTTTGTCCGCTCAAAGGCTCTTAGGGTATTGAATTCGAAATGTTTAAACCATGTTAACATGTTCAGATAGCATCTGTAGATGTGCATGAAGGTTTTGGAATTTTCATTTGGGTGCAAGTGGTTCCAGTGGAACCACTTTTACCCTCAGAAAATCTTTGTCCGCTCAAAGGCTCTTAGGGTATTGAATTCGAAACGTTTAAACCATGTTAACATGTTCAGATAGCATCTGTAGATGTGCATGAAGGTTTCGGAATTTTTATTTGGTTCTAGGTGGTTCCAGTGGAACCACTTTTATCCTTAGAAAATCTTTGTCCACACAAAGGCTCGTAGGGTATTGAATTTGAAACGTTTAAACCATGTTAACATGTTCAGATAGCATCTGTAGATGTGCATGAAGGTTTTGGAATTTTGATTTGGGTCCAAGTGGTTCCAGTGGAACCACTTTTATCCTTAGAAAGTCTTTGTCTGCTCAAAGGCTCTTAGGGTATTGAATTCAAAACGTTTAAACCATGTTAACATGTTCAGAGAGCATCTGTAGATGTGCATGAAGGTTTCGGAATTTTGATTTGGTTCCAGGTGGTTCCAGTGGAACCACTTTTATCCTTAGCAAATGTTTGTCCGCTCAAAGGTTCTTAGGGTATTGAATTCGAAACGTTTAAACCTTGTTAACATGTTCAGATAGCATCTGTAGATGTGCATGAAGGTTTCGGAATTTTGATTTGGGTCCAAGTGGTTCCAGTGGAACCACTTTTATCCTTAGAAAATCTTTGTCCGCTCAAAGGCTCTTAGGGTATTAAATTCGAAACGTTTAAACCATGTTAACATGTTCAGATAGCATCTGTAGATGTGCATGAGGGTTTCACAATTTTGATTTGGGTCCAAGTGGTTCCAGTGGAACCACTTTTACCCTCAGAAAATCTTTGTCCGCTCAAAGGCTCTTAGGGTATTGAAATCATGACGTTTAAACCATGTTAACATGTTCAGATAGCATCTGTAGATGTGCATGAAGGTTTTGGAATTTTGATTTGGGTCCAAGTGGTTTTTCAATCATGTGACAATGATGTGATCAGAACACTACCCTTTATACATCATGTTGGGTGAAGTATCTTGTTTGAAATATTGAAGTAGTTTCACATGTGAGTCTTCAGAAGGAAATTAAATACTGTTTTATCATTTTAAATCACACACATGCGTGAAGCCTTTTTATCCAAGTCTGTATCCTGCACTAACCAAAAAGGAAAGTGCAAATGCGGGGATATACTATAGTGTGCTTCGCACACAAATGGCACCATCTAGTTCTGTTTTTCCCCATGGTTACGTCCTCACCCTAGTGTGGTTAGGCGTTTTGGTCATGCATCTACCATCCGATGTACTGCAGTTTCTTCTCAGGAAGCCTCTGTTTTACATCGGATAGTGTTAAAATTGGTTACTGATTTCGGGCCATATTTTCAGTGCCTGGAGTCTTGTTTCTGGTTTTTGTTCACTTTTGTTTACGTTGACAACAGTTATTTCTGACAGTGATTCCTTGTCTTCTATTTAGTTCTGCTCTTAGCCGGATACATTAATATTGTCCGTAAGTGTAACATTAATATTTTTATACTGTACCAATGACCCAGACTTAGCTGGTGCTAACTCTTAAATTCTAGGGCCAAACACAAATTTTACCCCCCAATCCCCAAAATTTGCATCTAAAACCGAAAATTACATGTCCTATATGGTTCTCCATACCTTTCCTCCACTGCGCATGCGCAGTGTCAAGGAGGTCTCGAAATTGGCGCCAAAAGTTATTCTTTGTTTGGCCCTTCATCAGTTCACATCTGACTGATATTTGTGCTTGTAAATCTCAGTTTAAATGATGCCAGACACATAAATATGAGAGAAATGGTGGATCTAAAGAGGAAATAGAAGGATGAGAGGAAAATTCAGTGGCAGGAAATAATCAGGGCTGTAACTTAAAATTTTTTTATGAAATTATGTTATGTTCCCTAATTTCGAGGCATGAGCCTGTTGTTATCATTCTTGCTATGAAAGTTCCACTGCTTGATCAGTGTTGCCTCTCTCCCTTTCCTTTATTCCCCCCTTGCTATTCTCCCATGCTTTTGGCATATTTTCTGTAATATTATTACTAAAATTTCTTGGGAGTTTTGGCTTCGTAACAGAATGAATTTCTGTTCTTTTCCCCATGTTGACGTCCTCACCCTTGGGTGTTTAGGCGTTGTGATCTGCATCTACCATCTGATGTTCTGCAGTTTCTTCTATGGAAATCTCTGTTTTGCATCAGATAGTGTTTAAATTGGTAACTGATTTCGGGCCATGTTTATCAGTGCATGGAGTCACGTTTCCAGTTTTTGTACAACTTCTTGTTTACATTGACAACGGTTACTGCTGATAGTGATTTCTTGTCTTTACATTAGTTTAGACATAGCAAGATACATTAATATTGTATGTAAGTGTTGCATTAATTTTTTGAAATGTTTTAAAATTTTTTGTCCACACTTAGGCTTTTTTGGGATCCATTTGGGCTCGTTGTTCCCATTGGGAACTTGGGCTCTTCTGAAAAAATTTTTCAAAAAATTTTTTTTTTGAAAATTATTTTCTTTCAAAGATTATAATGGATTATGTTATATTATGTATCTTTATTTCAAGGGATAGTGTGACTAATATGACTGTATTTTTTATGATAAAAAAAAAAAAAAAAAAAAAAAAAAAAATTTTTATTTATAATGCGAGGATATCTTCCTCTAATTCTCAGGTTCAATGTATTCGCACTAATTCCTGCTCTGTGTGTGTTGATTGAAATGACAACGTTGGAGGCGTGTGTCACGATATTGTGTTTGCAGGGAGGGGTCCATACTGGTCCTCTCTCCGTAGGGTCACTCTATATTATCATTTTTTTTTTCAGAATTCTGAGTGATGTTTTCGTGATGTCTTCAGCAAGTGTGTCTCCGTCGTTGCAGTGTTAGGGCTAGCGGCTAAGTGCTCAGGGTAATACGACAATTGCTGAAGAGGTCCCTAGTAGGATCAAAGGCATTGATCGTCCACTAGTCTGCCCCGTGTAGCGACCATTCATCGAATGGCTCGGCAGTCGGGTTTGTCCCTGGATCTGCCAGTGGATATTATGTAAATCACGGCTCCACAGGCCTCATTCAGGAATAAGAATGCGGTGATTTTCTGTGATGTCTTTAAAAAGTGTGTTTCCGTCGTCACAGTCAAATGAAGAGCTAGCGGATAAGTGCTCATGATATTACGTCAATTTGCCTAAGAGGTCCCAAGTAGGATCGACTGCTTTGGCGTCCGCTAGCTCGCCCGGTGTAGCGTCCATTCATCGAATGGTTCGGTAACCGGGTTCGTCCGTTGCGGTCCAGGAAGGAGATTTGGGTGATGCGAGCACTATAAAATATACTACGTGCATACCCAGTGACGATGGATACGAGGAGGGTACGGAGGAAGCCTTTAAGTCCGGTTCCTAGCTCGTCCAGGTCCACCCGGGCTGCGAGTGAGAGAGGTCCCTCTCTTGTACAACAACATCTGAGAACAGATGTTGTGGTACAAATATTTCTCATTCGGAGCATACGTCCACCGCTCAGGACGGTCCGTTATATAGACAGTCTGGAGAGACTGCTCTAATGGCTTCCTCATCCTCACGGCAGCGCACACGACCGCACCTTGACTACGTGACCACTGTTATCTAGCCAGTCTCGCCGACCAAGGATTTCACGGCGACCAGGTTACGCCATCCGGTAGTCAGGAATACGAGGCCTATAGACTCCGGACGTTCGCATAAGAAATATGCAGGAGTTAACGTCCTGGGAACTTTCAGCGGCTAAGTAACGTAAGACCGCTGCACCACAGGTCTCCGTAACGGACGTGCTATTACAAATAGCACAAATTATCACAGCATCCCAGCAGATGACAGAATCTCCGTCGGATCAGGATTTAGCCAACGACGCTGGGTCGGTGCGCTCCGGAGGTGATGGTATGAACCTCTGTCGTGTTCCGGTAGGTGGAAGATTGTCGAGTTTTATAAACAATTGGGCGTCAATTACGGACGACCCCTGGGTTTGAGGGGTAATTTCGGAAGGACTAAGAATATCCTTCAAACGAAAGCCTTCATTAACTCGAAGTCCAAAATGGACTCAGCTTCCGTCAAATCTGCAGAAAAGAGATGCTCTTCTATCAGAAGTACAGTCTCTTCTGGAGAAGAACGCGGTAGAGGTCGTAGAAGACCAGGAATCACCGGGTTTCTACAGCCATCTGTTTCTGGTTCCAAAACCAGACGGCTCGTTCCGTCCAGTCATAGATCTGAGCTGGATAAACAAGCTAATCGTTGCTCTGAAGTTCTATATGGAGACAATTCGATCAGTCAGAGCGAGTATTCGGGTGAACGACTATGTTACAAGCATAGATCTTAAGGATGCGTACTTTCACGTCATGGTACATCCGACATTCAGAAAGTATCTACGCTTCACAGTCCTAGGAGTTGTATATCAGTTCCGAGCGATGTGCTTCGGTTTGAACCTAGCGCCCTGGGCTTTCACTCGAATAATGAACTCGGTAATGATACATTTCCGAGCTCATTCGTCTGCGATAACGTCGGCCTACCTGGACGACATTCTTCAGAGGTACGGCAACGAGTTAACGCTTCAGAATGATGTGCAGAATCTGCTTCTATTACTCCGATGTCTCGGTTTTATAATAAACGAGGAGAAGTCGGATCTGGTGCCGTCCAAGTCATTCACCCACTTGGGAATGAGCTTCGGGACGCACAACAATCTCGTTCGTCTGCCGTTAACCAGAGCGAAATTAATCAGTTGTTACGCTTGCTATTGTCTTCACTCAGAGAAAGTTACAGCGAGAGAATTCATCAGACTGAGAGGGTTGTGTGGAGCTGCCGCGGATTTTATTCCAATGGGGCGGCTACGCACTTGTCCTCTCCAAATCTTTTTGACTCAAAAAGAACAGAGTTGGAGGGTGAAGATTCTTTTGCTCATTATGTACATCCTCTTGTAAGTCAAGTGAAACAGATTCAGACTTGGGCAGATATTCAGTGGTTTATTCAGGGAAATAACTTCAACTGCAATTGCCGGATCCGAGTTTTACAGTTTTGACGGATGCCAATTAAATAGGTTGGGACCCAACATTGAGCCCAACGGTTTTTAAGTGCCAAGGTCCTTGGGATCTGTAGTTCCTAATCAAGCACATAAACATCAGGAATTGATGTTATTTTGGCTTGCGTTACGTCATTGCATGAATGTTATCCAGATTGCCCACAGGCAATTGTGTCCGACAATTCGACGGTATAAGCATATTTTCGGAACTAGGGAGGTACTCATTCCATTCTGTTATTCACTGTAACGGAATGAATCCTTCTGTTGGTACTAGAACATCAAGTTCTCCTATCGGTCCGTCGTATTCCGAGTCGTCTGAACGTATTAGCGGACTCCCTTTCACGAAAGGGCCGCTTGTTGCAGTCAAATGGAATTTTAACAACGAGTATGTATATCAGATTTGCTACCTATGAGAGTGGCCAATGATGGACTTATTTGCGACGCATCTCAACAATCAGTTGCAAGTGTATGTGTCAACATGTTCGGATCCTCGAGCGTTTGCAGCTGACGCTCTATCCATCTCGTGAGACGGGATAATAGGATATGGGTATCCTCCAGCTCCACTGATTCAGCAGATATTGCTTAAGTTAAATAATCTCAATGCAATTCTGTTGGTAGCATCTCTGTCTCCACAAAGACCGTGCATTAATCTATTCAGGTGTCTGTTGTGGCTTATGCTGTGGAAGCTTCCTCCACATTTCGGTCCATTCTATAGCTAGATGGATTCTATTAGCTTTCAGTACTGCTTATGATAATATCTTCAACACAGCACTCTGCGATTAAGATTTTAGCTCTTGAAGTAAGAGTTCTTTCTACTTCAGAGGCTTATGCTAATAGCGTTGCTATTACAGTTCTAATGACGGCTGCATATTGGTTTTAGCCGTTCACTTGCACGAATTTATACCTCAGAAATATTGAGTCCATTTCTAGAGACCGGCATTGTTTAGTTTCATTATCTGTTGCTCAGAATGTTGTCCACTAAACAGTTGCAACTATAGTTGTGTAGGCTTTTGGTTCCGGCAGTGACTCTGTGCTGCCGCCCTCTTCGCTCTGGGGTATTTGACCCAGGGCAAGGGGAGGGGGGGGGGGGGGGGGGGGGGTTCCCTTAGGTCACCTGCTTTATAGTGAAAAGCAAGGGAATACCTCCCCTAGAGTCAGTAATTATAGTCGGTACCGGGATGATTTTTAAAGTGTAAAGATAATTTTTTACTCATCCATGTAATATTTTTAAGTGTACCTCGGTGTGTAGTATTTGTATAGGTCACATATCATGCAGACGTTAATATACAATTATCGGTCAATTTTAATGAATTTAAGAGTCTCATTTATCTGGACTACTTTATTTATCGGCTTTCCTTTAAAAATAATTACCATAATGGATTATACTGGACATCAGTGATGTTATTATGCTCAAGCACAGAATGGTGTTGTGTCTTTCTCGTTTTGATGCAGAATAGGAAGATATATGTAAAAGCCTATTTCTCCTTTCTCCTTGAGGGGATAATTCTGTATATATATAGTTGAGTTATTGGATTGCTTTATGTACTAGGCCCTCCAACCTTTTTACTATTCAGCTAAGTCTGGGTCATTGGTACAGTATAAAAATGTTAAAAAATTTATAGTAATTTATATATTTTTTATACTTACCAATGACCCAGACGGGGATGGCCCTCCCATGAGTTGAGAACTCATACCTCCCCGCTGAGTACATAACGCTTTTCCAGGCACTGCTTGTAAGAATGACTTTCGCGCCAATTTTGAGACCTCCTTGACACTGAGCATGCGCAGTGGAGGAAAGGTATGGAGGGGTTGGTCTCGCTATGCTGGTCGGCAGAAATTAATTAACACCACTGACGCAATAAAATCAAAGTATAGTTATTATCAAATATGTGTGTGTTTTTTTAGCTTGATTAGAAGTTTTCATCGGCGTTGTGATTGTGTTGTGATTTTCGCATCAACAATTTTGAGATGTGTTTTTTGTATTTTTTGTCTTTTTTTAACATAATTTATTAAAAAAACACACACATCTTTGATGAAAACCATGTATTTTTAGCTTGATTAGAAGTTTTCAACGGTGTTGTGATTGAGTTGTGATTTTTGCATCGACAATTTGGAGATGTGTTTCTTTTATTTTATTTTTTGTCTTTTTTTTGTACTCGCCGAACTTCACGTGTATAAAGTGTATAAATATGCAGCATTATTTACTTACTCACATCATTTAGCATGGCTAACGCTCAAGTGAATGTTAACTTTATTCCCAACAGACTTGGGGGCAGAAATCTAATATTCGAAGGGTTCAAATACAGAATAAAATCTAGAAACAACGACCGGATAGATTGGACATGCTGCCAGACAGGTTGTAGAGGGACCATCAACACAATGAATGACATTGTAACAACACAAAACAACCAGCATAACCATGAAGCAGATATAGAGCAAGTAGCATTAGATGCATATTTGGCAAAGCTGAAACGTAAAATGATAGATGGATCCAACACTGCTTTCTCTATTTACCAAGAAGAAATTGCAAGTAAGTATCCCAAGTATTTATTTATTTTTGTTCAATCAAGAGTACCGTTTTGTTTCCGAGGCGTGTCACATTCATTCATTCATTCATTCATTCATTCATTCATTCATTCATTCATTCATTCATTCATTCATTCATTCATTCATTCATTTGAGGGATGGAGAGAGACAGAATAGAGATGGGAGAATAGGGCGAGACTGTGGTGGGTAGGGTGGGGTGAAGATAAACTATTAGCAATCATTCATTCGTTCGAGAGATAGAGAGAGAGAATAAAGATGGGAGAATGGGGGAGACTAGGGGTGGGTGGGGTGGAGTGACGATAAACTATTAGCATTTTTTACATAACCTAGTTTCTTTTTTCCAGACCTACGTAGAGAAGATTTTGACCCAGGGTTTATCGCCAAGATACCCACATTCTACAGTGTGAGATCAGCACTCTACCGCTCCTGTTCAAAATCAAGACCACCATTACCACGTCAACGATCCGATATAGATCTTCCTGAAATATACACAAAGACAACTGCTGGAGAGGACTTTTTAATAGCATGTGATGGGGACAACAACAAGATGCTTATCTTTGGAACTGAAAACAACCTACAACATTTATCAAGTGCAGAAATTTATTTTTGTGATGGAACATTCAACAAGTGCCCTGATGTTTTTTATCAATTGTACACTATTCATGCTTTTGTGGTAAATAAGATGTGTCCAATAGTGTTTGGGCTACTGCCTAATAAAACTCAGCAAACTTATGAAAGATTTTTCCGACTTGTTGTAGAGAAAGCCAGTCAATTCGGCATCAACCTTACACCAAGACAAGTTTTTACGGACTATGAAACTGCAGCTCAAAACGCCATTCAAATAACTTTTCCAAACGTGACCCTCAAAGGATGTTTCTTTCATTATGGGCAGGCTGTGTGGAAACATGCCCAGAAAAGTGGTTTGAAAACATTGTTCCAGGATGACGAAGAAGTTCAATGTGTGGTGCGGAGGGCTATTGCTCTTCCGCTAGTTCCTGTTGAGCATGTCAGCGATGCGTGGTTTTTAACCCTCGAGGAGGCTCCTGTAAATGCTAGTGTAGAACAGTTCACTGACTATGTGACAAGTTATTGGGTGGAAGGTGACCACGGACGGTTAATGTGGAACCATTTTGACACGGTTGGGCCACGCACGACGAACCATATCGAGGGTTGGCACCGGAAATTAAGTTTATTCATCGCCGGGTCACATCCCAACATTTTCAGAATGATAGACTTCCTCAAAAAAGAACAGCATTCCAGGAATCAACAATAATTCAACTAAGTGCAGGAGGAAAACTGGCACCCAGGAAAAAAAAGTACAGAAAAATTGACAATTCTCTGGGACATTTTAAAAGAATACTTCAAGCTGGTGAAATTGGACTACTCCAGTACCTGGACTCTGTTTCGCACAGTACTGGATTTTAATTGAATATATAGTGTTGTGAATAATTATAAATTTTATTGTCTCAAAAGGTTCATTTTTTACAAAATTACATTC
The DNA here is from genome assembly GCA_031216915.1 of Pictodentalium vernedei. NCBI lineage: Eukaryota > Metazoa > Mollusca > Scaphopoda > Dentaliida > Dentaliidae > Pictodentalium > Pictodentalium vernedei. The sequence continues at coordinate 344,365,104 of CM062293.1, forward strand.
AACTTTTCCTCTCCAAAAATAGTTATCAAATGTCATTTTATTTGATAACTATTTTTTGAGAGGAAAAGTTGAATGTAATTTTGTAAAAAGGTTCATTTTTTACAAAATTACATTCAACTTTTCCTCTCAAAAAATAGTTATCAAATGTCATTTTACCGTGATTAAGTCCAGTCGCGTTAACCAACTTCATCATTAAATGAGTAAACGAATAAGAAACGGACTATAATCCTTCTCCCTTTGATGTACTTAATCTTCACACATTTTTACTAAACAATAGCAACCGGCATAGCGAGACGACCCCGTATGGAGGACCATATTGGACATGTAATTTTCGGTTTTAGATGTAAATTTTGGGGATTGGGGGGGTAAAATATGTGTTTCGCCCTAGAATTTAAGAGTTAGCACCAGCTAAGTCTGGGTCTTTGGTAAGTATAAAAAATGTATAAATTACTATAAATTTTTTAACTTTTAGATATGTTTTAAAATTTTTGTCCACACTTAGGCTTTTTTGGGATCCATTTGGGCTCATTGTTCCCATTGGGAACTTGGGCTCATCTTTAAATTTTTTCGAAAAAATTTTTCTTTTCAATTATTTTTCGAAATGTTTGTAATGGATTATTTTATTATCATGTATCTTTGTTTTCAAGGGTTAGTGCGAGTACAATGACTGTTAATATTTTTTCAAAATGAAAGAATATTGTTCAAATTATAATTCGAGGAAGTCTTTCCCTGATTATCATGTTCATTGTATTTCTTGTAGTCAGTGTACCCACACTAATTCTTGCTCTGTGTGTGGCAGTTGGGATGACAAACTTTGGAGACGTGTGTCACGGTATATTGTTAGTGGTGAGAGGTCCATGCCGGTCCTTTCGCCACAGGGTTTCTCTAGTTTTTCAGTCTCTTTTTCAGAGGAACAAGAACAGGGTGATGTTTCCGTGATGTCTTCAGGAAGTGTGCCTCCGTCGTCGCAGTCAAATGAAGAGCTAGTGGCTAAAGTGCTCATTGAAATTCGGCAAATGCCCAAGAGGTCCCTAGTAGGATCGACGGCATTGTCGCCCGCTAGGTCGCCCGGTGAAGCAATCATTCACGAAATGGTTGTGACGCCGGGTTCGTCCGTTGCGGTCCAGGAAAGGAGATCGGGTGTAGCGAGCACTATAAACATGGATCGTGCACACCCGCCGACGACGGATCAGAGGATGGAATGGAGGAAGCCAGTCAGTCCGGTACCTAGCTCGTCCAGGTCTACCCAGACCGCGAGCGAGAGAGGCCCCTCTCTCTTACAACAATATCTGGGCCCAGATGTTGTTGTACGTAACGTTCGTCAGTCGGAGCATATGTCCACTCCTCCTGCTCGGGACGCTCCGTCGCATAGACAGTCCGGCGCGGCTAGTCTATTGGCTTCCTCATCCTCACGGCAGCACACACGACCGCACCTTGGCTATGTGACCGCAGATATCCTGCCTGCTTCGCCGACCATGGATTCCACGTCAACCAGGTCACACCATCCGGTAGCCAAGGACACGAGGCCTTTCCAGTCGGGACGTTCGCATAAAGGAAGTATACAGGAATTAACATCTCAGGAGCTTCCAGCGGCTAAATCACGTAAGACCGCGGCTTCACAGGCCTCCGTGACAGACTTGCTATCACAGATAGCTCAACTCATCGCAGCATCCGAGCAGCCATCAGAAACTTTTACAGAACACAGGGTTTCCGCTAGGGGAAAATTTGTGGGTCCGGTAGTTTAAAGAAAGTGAAACTCACATGCCGAAGGCGTGTGCTGCACGTGCGTTTAGAGGGGGGTTCGGGGAAAATTTTGATTTTTAGGTGCTCTCTGGTGGCCTCTGGGGACATTCTGGTCGCTAAAATGCTGAATAATTGATGTGGAAAATATGTATTTTTTCCTCCCACAATTCTCTAAATTCCCACGGGACACACAATACTACATCTGGTCGGAGGTTTCATAAAAATACAAACCCAAAACAACACAAAATCCACGAATCCTAACAGTGACTGAGCTTTGTTTACAACCGCTCGCTGTAATATTCGAAAAGAACCATGATGTGGATGTGTGACGTCATGCACGTGCAATTACCGTACTGACTCGTGTAGAAGCCCAGTGGGGTGCTTGTTGTGGATAAATTGCAAAGTGTGTGTGTGTGTGGGGGGGGGGGGGGGTGGGGGGGAGAGGCTTCGGGATGTCTAATAGTGCTAGTAAGACGCGTTGGGATGCGTCTGAAATTGGCGATATAAGGCAAGTAAATATCCACTGGGTATGTTACGTTTCTTTGGAAAACCACCTACCAATTTTATAGAATTTGCTTTAAAAATTCTCATAATTATCTTGTACATACGATTCATTTTCAGATTTCGGGTTTTAATCCTCAATTTAATAAATAAAACAAACAGAAAACCATGCAGTGTTGTTTTCATTTTTTTTGTACAGGCTACTCTCGAAAATCGAAGCCAGAAATGGACGTTAAGTATGTCAATCAGCACTGCAAACCACCCCCTTGAAAACAGCCAAACATTGTCTGTTTAAAAATAGAGGGTTTTTTTAAATATGTACATTTTAAAAAAAATTTACGAATAAAACAAAATATAGCTTCACACAAACTCAATAAAAGAATCATAATATGAAGACCAGATAAAATTTCCACAGCGAAATATGAATGACAAAATAGTTGCCTCCCTTGGCACCATTCGAAAAATTGATTTTACACTGAAAGTCATAACTTCACATGTTGCAGGGCATGATGAAATGATAAATGAGCATGTTTTATTGAACCAATAATTCATAAATCATATCCCTGGTTATATTGTTATATAATTCTCAAAAACCAGAGTTGTAATTATTTTTTATTTTTAATTACCACTTTCTCATTAATTTCTGAACACCCGTTTTTCACAATGAGTTGTGCATGCTCGAAAGTGGCAGTGTTCTTTCACAATGAGTTGTGCACCGCTCGAAAGTGGCAGTATTCAATCAGTATCTTTCCGATGATATTCAACCACTGTGAAAACTGTGAAAACTATATGTTGTGGGCGTGTTTCAGACAACTCCTGACAGCAGCCTGCACACTCATTTGAAACAAATGACAGCTTCCAAAACGAGTACATCATTTGTCACTCAAAATAAAAGCCAGTGATTTCGGACCAAACACGACAATTTGAGTCCGAAATTTTATAGGCGACGTTTAGGATTTGAACTTTGTTTCCCTCTCTTGTCTGAGGGTTATAAGGTATCAGGTTGTCGCCAGCAATAGTAGGCATAGTATACAACATAATTGTGCCTATATTACGTGGAAACAAAGGATCCCGAGTGTCGTTACGATACAGCATTGTACTCGATATTTTAACCACCAGCTTTTCTGACTGATCATAGTATGATCGGCGGGGGGAATGGGTCCGGTCGACGGACCCGCTGCCGGTATAGCGGAAACCCTGAAAACAGGAACTGTCTGAGGAAGCTGGGTCGGTTTGTTCCCCTGCAGAGTCAGAAAGGGACGACCGAGATTCTCATGTGGTCCAGTTGGATGGTGAAAGGGAATCAGCGGAGCTGGAATTTTCCCTTTCCGAACAACATAAGGTGGCCGTAGATTTCATCCGGCAACACCTTCCAGAAGTTGTTCCTCCGGACCAAAATGCTGCGTTACCTGATAAGAGACTGATAGCGTCACTGGACACAGACTTTTTCGGCCGGAATAGAGACATATATTCAAGCTAGCCTCTAAGACTGGCAAATCCGGTTTCTTATCGTCTCATGCTCTACAGCTGCCTTTCATCAATAATAGAAATAGATTTGAAACGGCAGGACAGGGTGTGCCGAGAGTTCTGCGTTTAGATGACCAGGCAGAAGACTTGGAGTTGTCATTGCTGGCGTCTCTGTTGATTCACTCCAGTACGCTGGAGACGACAAGCTCGTCTAACAGAATCAGTTTAGATGCCTTATCATATGCAGATCACCCTACCAGAGCATTATCATAACGAAGGAAAAGAATTCCAGGATGTTCAAACTTCCTTGAGAGTTCTTTCGAGCATATTCTACGTACAACTCCGCCCTTTCAGTGGCAATCTGGAGTTAGTCAGACGTGATGCTGCCCTGGCTGCATCCACAAGAGTGGATAATAAGGTGAAAAACTCTCTTCGAGTCGCTCCGGTCTCTGGAGAGCTTCTCTTCGACGGTAAGCTTTCTATAATCTATGATCAGATTACTAAGAAAGCTTCGGATTCTCTGCTTTTTAAATCCGCTTCGAAAAAGTCAGACTCAGCAGAGAGGAGTAAGGCAGGCACTTCTGGGGCGAGTACGTCCAAGGGAAGTTCCTATAGAGGATCTAAGAAGGCCTCTACGTCTTACTCCAGAGACCGTCAGAGTATCGACTCAGGTAGAGGTCATATTGCTGGCCGAGACAACCAGTCAGATGCCCCTAGGTCGACTGGGCGAGGTGCAGGTCATGGAGGACATAGTTTCTCCTCCCGCAAGCCTCGCAGGTCCATGAGATGATGGTCCAAACCTCTGTGGCATTCCATTGGGCGGAAGGCTGTCGAGATTCTTAACCAATTGGTTGTCAATTACGGATGACCCATGGGTGCAAGGGGTTTATTTCCGAAGGTCTAAAACTGTCCTTTAAGGAAAAATCTCCATTAACTCGAAGTCCACGTTGGACTCAGCTTCCGTCAAACATTCAGAAGAGAGATTCACTTCTATCAGAAGTCCAATCTCTTCTGGAGAAGAATGCGATAGAGGTCGTAGAAAACCCGGAATCTCCAGGTTTCTATAGTCACCTGTTCCTGGTTCCAAAACCAGATGGCTCGTTTCGTCCAGTTATAGATCTGAGCTGAATAGACAAGCTGATCGTGGCTCCAAAATTTTATATGGAGACCATCTGATCGATCAGAGCAAGCATTCGAGTGAACGATTATTATAGATCTCAAGGATGCGTACTTTCACATCATGGAACATCCAGCGTTCAGAAAGTATCTTCGCTTCGCTGTCCAAGGAGTCGTTTATCAGTTCCGAGCAATGTTCTTCGGTCTGAATCTAGCACCCTGGGCTTTCACTCAAATAATGAACTCGGTAATGATTCATTTCCGAGCTCATTTGTCTGTGGTAACGTCGGCCTACTTGGATGACATTCTTCAGAGGTACGGCAACAAGTTAACGCTTCAGAACGATGTTCAGAGTCTGCTTCAACTGCTCCGACGTCTCGGTTTCATAGTAAACGAAAAGAAGTCGGATCTAGTACCGTCCAAGTCATTCACCCACCTGGAAATGAGCTTCGAGACGCACAACAATCTAGTTCTTCTGCCGTTAACCAGAGCAAAATTAGTCAGTTGTTACGCTCGCTTTTGTCCTCACTCAGATGTGGTAACAGCGAGAGAATTCATGTGACTGATAGCTTTGTGCGGAGCTGCCATGGATCTTATTCCGATGAGTCGACTCCAGATATTTTTTACTCAGAATTGGAGTGTGAAGATTCATTCACTCGAAACGAACATCATCTTGTCGAATCAAGTGAAATAAGAGATTCAGACTTGGGCAGATATTCAGTGGTTAACTCAGGGAGTACCACTGCAACTGCCGGATCCGATTTTTACGATAATGACGGATGCGAGTCAAACAGGTTGGGGCGCAACTTTGAGCCCAACAGATTCGAGGTGCCAAGGTCTTTGGGATCCGCAGTTCCTAAACAAGCACATAAACATCAAAGAGATGATGTCAATTTGGCTTGCGCTACGTCATTGGATGAACATTATTCAGAATTTGCATGTTCAAATTCTGTCTGACAATTAGACAGTAGTAGCGTATATTCGGAACCAGGGAGGCACTCATTCCATTCCGTTTTTCAACTTAACAGAAAAAATCCTTCTGTTTGTCCTAGAGCATCAAGTTCTTCTGTCGGTCCATCATATTCCGGGTCGTCTGAACGTTCTAGCGGACTCCCTTTCTCGGAAAGGTTGTATGTTGCCGTCAAAATGGACTCTCAACAAATGAGTATTCAATCAGATTTGCTACCAATGGGATAGTCCTATGATGGACTTATTTGTGACGCATCTCAACAATCAGTTGCAGATGTATGTGTCGCCATGCCCAGATCCTCGAGCGTTTGCAGTAGACGCCCTCTCGATCTCTTGGGACGGAATGATAGGATACGCTTATCCTCCACCTCCATTGATTCAACAGATATTGCTAAAAATCAAGCAATCTCACTGCAAGATTCTGTTGGTAGCATCTCTGTCACCCCAGAGACCATGGATAAATCTACTCAGGTGTCTGTTGTGGGACATTCCGCGGAAGCTTCCTCCACGGGAGGACCTTCTTTCGCAGGGGAAATCGCGCACACTGCATCACAACCCGCAAGGTCTCAACCTTCACGTATTTCCGTTGTGCGGTCCTTCTTGCACGGCAAGCATTTTACAGGACGAGCAGTGGATGCAATTTCTAACTGTAGGAGGACCTCCTCTTCGCTAAATTATGCTGCTAAGTGGAAGGTTTTCTCTCGATGGTGTAGGGATCATTCTGTTGATATTTATGATCCCTCCATTCCAGACATTGCTAATTTTCTGGTCTACTTGTTTGACGAGATCAAACTGCAGCCAATAACTATTAAGGGTTATAGGTCTATGCTATAAGATACCTATGCTCATCATGATAGCTTACAAATTGGATCTAATGTCTCTTTATCTAAGTTAGTGAAAAACTTTTCGATAAATAGACCTAGAACCCTTAGGTTAATTCCTAAGTGGAATTTAGCTTGGGTTCTTCTGAAGCTAAAAGAAGCGCCATTTGAGCCTCTTGATACAGTGGACTTCAAATACTTATCTTATAAGACAGCTTTTCTCTTAGCCTTCTCTTCTGCTAGAAGAGTTAGTGAGCTTCATGCACTATCTGTTGATGATTCTCACTATCGTAGTGTTGGTAATACTGTTACTTTGACTACTAATGTTGGATTTTTGGCTAAGAATCAGGCTACTAATAAGAACCCTGAACCTATTGTTATTAAGGCTCTTCCGTCTCCAGACGATCATAGGCCTTTGCTTTGTCCAGTCAGAGCTATGCGTATTTACAAACGTAGATCTGAGTTTATCAGAAAGGGACGTAAGCGTTTCTTTCTGTCTCTGCTGCCTAATAGAAAGTACATTACGGTCCATTCTATTGCAAGGTGGATTCAATTAACTATCCATACTGCTTATGAAAAATTATTTTATCTCAGCAGTCTGTGCTTAAGATTTTGGCGCATGAAGTAAGAGTGAGGTCTACATCTTGGGCTTATGCTAATAGTGTTGCTATTACCTATTTTGATGAAGGCTGCATGTTGGTCTCAGCCTTCCACGTTCACAAATTTTTATCTTAGAAATATTGAGTCCATTTCTGGAGACATGCATTGTTTAGATCCGTTATTTGTTGCTCAGAATGTCGTCCACTAAACAGTTGCAACTATAGTTATGCAGGCTTTCTGTTCCGGCAGTGACTCTGTCCTGCTGCCCTCTTCGTTCTGGGGTATTTGGCCCCAGAGCAAGGGGAAGGAGGGAGGGGGATGGTGTTCCCTTATATCACCTGCTTTATAGTGAAAAGCAAGGGAATACCTCCTTTGGAATCAGTAATTCCGAGTCGGTGCCGGGATGGTTTTAAAGTGCATTACATCTGTCGCACGTCATTTTACCACCTGAGAAACATCAGCAAGATAAGGCCAACTATTGACATGAAGACTGCTGAACAACTTATTCGTGCCTTTGTCACCAGCCGCCTCGATTACTGCAATTCTTTGCTATACGGGTGCAAAACATCAGTGATTGATAAACTCCAACACATTCAGAACTGCGCTGCAAGAGTCCTCACCCAAACCCACAGGTTCTGCCATATAAGTCCAGTCCTTCAGAATCAACATTGGCTCCCTGTCAGGCAACGGATAAAATACAAAATATTGTTACTCACCTTTAAGTGTATAAATGGCGTGGCCCCGGAATATTTTATCTGATCTGGTCAAACCCTACACTCCCACTAGGTCTCTGCATCCTCTACATCCAATGACCTTGCGATACCTAGATCTAAACTTACCACAGCAGGTGATAGGGCCTTTAAACGTGCAGCCCCAGCTCTGGAACTCTATTCCAACACAATTAAAACTTGCACAAACAACCATTAAATTCAAGGCTAGTCTTAAAACCTATTTGTACAAACAAACCTTCACGAACTAATTATTGATCGTGTGTAGGGCTGTCGCGACTATCATTTTTTGTTATCGACTAATCGTGACCAGTAATCGACGGTTAGTCGATTAATAGTCGCTTCCCATGATTTTTTAGCAAATCATTCTTCTGTTCGTAAAACTCTGAAAATGACAATGGTACCAGTGTGTTCAGACGAAGTGGGGTTGTGGGAACAACAAATCGGTCCCGACTGAAGCTACATGTAGTCCAATCTTGGACCCACAGTCCGTAATATAATTTTTGGGGTTGGTACATCCTGTAGGACGTACCAACCCCAAAAATAATATTACTGACTACGGGTCCAAGTTTGAACTAGATTGAAGCCGATGAATTTACCAAAGAACGTTCCTGCATATGTTTCCTTTCTGCAATAAGTTTCTCGAAATTTTGAACATTGAGATCTATGCATTCCCTCGTCAGTTGTTAAAATTGGATCTTAGTCTGAAGTTCCGAACTTTGAGAAGTGATCTGACGTTCTGACTTTCGTCATAATTTTGCCACTTCCGCACTTTAGGTTTTCCAATGGGTGCATTCGTGTGAACAAGACTGGAGAAATTCAGAAGAATCTATTCTTCTCGAGTAACTGTGAGTGTTCTTTCTTACACAGTCAGTGACAGTCGAACAGTCTTCCGGATATGAATGTTAACTATGGTTAGATATTTAAAGTTATTCACCTTCATTGATCATTCACCTCCCAAAGCAATGCAATTTAGCCCCGACGTGTAGTAGACGTGTACCACCTTGAAAATGAACGACGATCGACTAAAAATAAAAAAACGTCGACTACTTCAATAGTCGACGGTTAGTCGACTAATCGAATAATCGCGACAGCCCTAATCATGTGTACATGTGTGAGTGTGAATAATTGTAAAGCCATAGAGCACAATGTGGATTATAGGCTTAAACATTATTTATTTATTTATTTATTTATTTATTTATTTATTTATTTATTTATTTATATATTTAAAGCTAATGTCTATCTCATTTATGTAATATTTTTAAAGTGTAGCTCGGTGGGAAGCATTTGTATATGTCACGTGTCATACGAGCGTTAATATACAATCCTCGGTCACTTTTAAATGATATAAAGAGTCTCATTCTCTGGACTATCTTTATTTATTGGCTTTCCTTTAAAAAATTAGTATAATGGGTTATACTGGATGTTAATAGAGATCATTGATGTTTTGTGCTCAATTACGGAATGGTATTTTGTCTTTCTTTTTTGGTATAAACAAGAAAGATACAGGTAAAGCCTGTTCTCCTTTTCTCCTTGAGGGGATAATTCTGTTTACATGTAATTGAGTCTATTGGATTTTCCTTTATGTCCTAGGCCCTCCAGCCTTTTTTCTATTCAGCTAAGTCTGGATCATTGGTACAGTATAAAAATGTTAAAAAATTTATAGTAATTTATATATTTTTTATACTTACCATCAGGGACGTAGCTAGAGGCCTTTTAATGGGGGGGGGGGGGGGGGGGGGAGACCCTTTGAAATTCTAACTGGGAATCCCGACACACGAGCGCCGTAGGATGGTAGGTGCGAAACTGCGAGCGCCAAAGGCATGAATCTTTGGCAGGGGGTCTGGGGTCCTCCCCTAGAAAATTTTGAAAAATTGATGTGCTCAGATGCATTTTCATGGGTTCTGGTAATAGTTATAAGGCTAATTTTCAGTTCCAAATTCAGTGATTTTTTTTGTAGGGAAACATTTTTAATTCGAGTTGGATACAAATTTTCAATATCTTCTTGCTTTGCCCGAATTGTCTCCAGTGGCTCGTACGCCTCCTGTCTGATGGACAAATTTGAAACATCGCCTTTGGGAAAGTGGGAGTTTTGTGGTTCTAGAACATTTCACAGGCACTTGACATTGACATGACAACAAGTACTTTTTTATTAACCCTTTGAACCCGTAAGACCTCTTTTCCGGTCCAGGATCATGACACACCGTACATTTAAAAAGTAGAATGGAGGCCTGCTGATACTAGCTGAACTTAGTGAACTAAAAGCCGCTATCACGAAAGGACTCTCTTTTGCTCCGACAGTCTTAAAGCTTATAAATTTGTGGGCCTTCAACAAATCTCCATGTTGCTTTTCATTGTGTGCTTTTCTATAGTATTGATCAAAAATGGCTCCACACACCCCACATTCCAACTTCACCTTCTTTTTGGGGGGCATCACTCCAACTTGTCAAAGTAACACTGAATCTGTATCAATGAAATTGATTTCCAGTCGACGAAAATGGGGCACATTGATTTACAAATTATCTCCCCCTAGACTATCAGTGGCTGCTAACAAAATGTGTAACGCAAAGTGGGTATGTGCAGTTGATATGGTATCAGTCTGCAGGCCACGTGGAGTCGGAATTCTTTGACCCGATTTTCACCCGAAAGTCTTGGTAGTCGGAATATTTCCTTATTATGGTCCGCCAGTCGGAAAAATAGGTTTGTTAGTGAATTATACCGCATATATTCACTAGTTTTTAAATTTCTGACTGTTGATATTTTTGCCCTCCGAATTTCCAACTATTGAGGTTTTGACAAATATTGGGGAGGGGGGGGGGGGAGACACCCACCCCCTGTCGCGACGTCCCTGCTTACCAATGACCCAGACGGGGATGGCCCTCCCATGAGTTGGGAACTCATACCTCCCCGCTCATTACATAACACTTACAAGGGACTGGTTGTAAGAATGAGGATTTGGTGCCAATTTCGGTACTTCCTTGACACTGCACATGCGCAGTGGATAAAAGTATGGAGGACCACATAGGACATTGATTTTTTGGTTTTTGATGCAATTTTTGGGGATTGGGGGATTGGGGGTGCAAAATTTGTGTTTGGCTCTAGAATTTTAAGAGTTAGCACCAGCTAAGTCTGGGTCATTGGTAAGTATAAAAAATATATAAATTACTATAAATTTTTTAACTTTCAGTGATAATGGCTTTCTGTCAAATAAAACACTTCATTCCTGAGCAAAGATTACTATAGGAATTGATCAGATATATCCCTACCATGTTTCACTTTTTTCAGATTCTAAGGCATGCACACAAATCAAATTTAGTATAAGAACCTCTGAAAGAAAATAAATAAATGAATAAAAAAATTGTAAAAAGATGCCTGTGTGACTTTAAGGAAAAAATGGCATGAGAAACAGAATATATTTTTGGCATTGTCGTATATTCAGACTTGTCATTTTGAAAATTGCAGGAGGGCCATTATGGTTCGCCTCAAATCACCCCTGGAGGGCCATTGGTTCACCTAAAATGACCCCAGGAGGGTCATTTATGATTTGCGGGGGCCATTTTGTTTCAGCCTAATGGGTAGACAACTAATATTTTAAGGTACATGGTTTGTGTAATTATGATGTACGTCATCACGTAATATATAGATGCAGGCTTGAATATTTGGATGCAAGATACCAGATTACCTATGACACTCACTAACAGTGAGTGTTATAGTTATTTTGCATCCAAATAACCAAGCCCGTATCTGTACATTACATGATGACTGTAAAAGCCAGTACACTGTTCTCACTGCCAGATGCCAATAACTTGGGATGAATCAATCAGATTTTGGAGACGAATTGGCCCGGCCCTAATTTCGGGACAAAACATCCCAGGCAAATCATATTTGGAAAGTTACTTTCTGTCTCTGGGTGACTGTGTTAACGACATAATACAAACTTCACAAATTGCGCTTTGTTACATGTACCTCCTTCAGTTTGCGAAAATTGCTGCTTGAGACGACTGATTTTGAAGTGTCTTTAACTGAATTAATGGGCCACAGAAATCGAGGTTTGGTGGACAGTTACCGTCCACAGAATTTTGAACTCAGGCAGGCGACTGTGGCCCACGGTGATCGCCGCCTCCAAATGACAAGCCTGTATATTCAAAATGTAAGAGTCTTTTTTTTTGTCTCTTTTAGTGCTTAATAACAGAGTTCACACCACCTTCAGACATCCCTGTATTTATCTGCCATTACAGCTGGCTCAGACATGCTGGCACTCTATTCGTTAGAATTCAGGCCAAACGCTTAATTTTGACCCCCCACACACCCCAAATATTAAACCAAATCAATAAAAAAACAGTCCTCCATACATGGTTTTTGTGCAGAGCCTAGGAAGTGTCCTCAATTCCATCCAATAACCATTCTTTTGTGTAGCCTGGAGTAAACAGTCTTGTTTTCTTAGCATTCTGAAATGTCTGTGTTTTCCTGGCTTCAAATGTTGGATCAAAGAGAAGGCTCATGTTATAAGAAGATACGACATCATCAGGAAGGAGGCAGACTGTGATTTGTTCAGGGCTGTGCTTTAAAAATTTTGATTTAATTGTTTAAATCTTGTGTACCCCAATTTCAGGTCAGTTCCTGAATAATCACCATTCATCAACAAAATATTATATTATTAGGCTTAAAAAATAAAAAAATCTGTTTCTCAGGCCCTCCTGCATGGTCCTTTTGGCTGCCGCATGCTCTCTTTTTATAGCCAATGTAAACTTAAATAAAATAAAATTAAATGGTTTATGTCTGATATTTTACCCAATTTAAAAAATTGATAAATTTGTCCCTTGAGTGCAAGAAGGCTTTGCAATGCCTTAGCATTGCAAAGCCTTCTTGCTCTCAAGGGACGAAATACACCACCACCCATGCTATTCCGTAGGTTATGAGGCCTAAAACATAAACCAAGAACATCAACTTTTGATGACAAAGAAATAATTACAGAAATAAAAAATAAAATATAAAAACGCTCGCCCGCATGCAATTTTACAAATAATGGCCTGAGAAACAGAAGACCTACTTTGTGGGGCCTTATAATATCCTCTTAATGTATCCTTCTCTTCTACTCCCCAGCCATTACAACGTATTTTGGGGGTTTTTTTAAATTTTTACAACATATTTAATTTTTTTTGATAATTTTTTTTTTTACAAATTATGCCCATTTGTTTACGTTAGAAACGGCTACTCAAGGAACCAGTGTGAGTATCCCCTCAAACTGGGCCCTGCTTTTGTGTGCATAGGCTTTTGTATGTTGGGTTGTACTTAAGGATTTTTCTGGTTAACTTTGCTAGAGCGTATTTCATGCAGATGTGTACACTTCCAATTAAGATTTGTTGCTTGCGGGCATACTTAGATTCCAGTGTTGTGGTAATTATAGCCTGTATTGCTGGCTATGATTCTGATATGCTCTATATATTATCAACTCGGAATAGGTTTATAGTATCTATATATTCAGCACTTGCAGTCCCACTATCTGTAAAACTGATGATAAATTTTGTTATTATTATTATTATGGTATGTTATTATGGTATTGCAATTAATGCTTCATACTTCACTATGGTTTGTCCTTACTAAAGTGTAAGTGAGCTATTTCTCTTACTGTTTATTATCGTACTATCTTACTTCATTGTTTATTACTTGAATTATTTATTTATTGATGTTTAAGGTCACATACTTATGCACAATGGCTAATCGTGACCATGACAGTTTTACGGTTAGAGGAAACCGGAGTACCCGGCGAGAATCACCGAGCATCGATGAGCAACTGTCAGCTCCTCAACATTCTAACTCTGTTCAAGCTCTGCTCAAGCAGGGTTACTGCAGTTGAAGATGTGCACCATTGATGTGCAGTACGCCTTAGTACATGACATCATCGTTCCCCCATATAGGCAACCGGGATAAAGTGCCTTGCCCAAGGACACAACGTGGGTTGTCCCTGACAGGGATCGAACTTGGGACCTCTAGCATAGAAGTCCAACAGTCTACCACTGAGTCACTGCGCTCTTATTACTTGTATAGTAATTGTGTATTATTATGTCATGTATCTTTTCAACTTTGCATATTTTTTGCCGGTGTAACTTTACCCTTAACCTAACACGAAAAGCAGACGACACTTGCAAATAAAATTGTTAAATAACTAATTTTTTTCATCAAAAACATAACTTATGACCCCTCATTGGAACGAGCTCAGCGAGCTCATTCCAATGAGGGGTCATAAGTTATGTTTTTTTTACACAAAAGTGAAAAAATAATGAAAATTGGATAGTAATTTTTGCGAATAGCGCCGGCCAGTTTGGCCGTTATGTTGGGTCAAAGGTTAAAATACCACCCGGTTTTAGACATTTTGTATCGCATCTATAGCCATTTATTGTTTTTTTAGGCATCATATTTCAATGTATATTCTACATTTTATGCCTTGCCTGACTTAATTATGCATTCAGTAAGGTTTTTGAACACGTTCAGCATCTTAGACTATACCCATTTTCCTGCAGTTTATTGCCACTTAGTGTTCAAAGACATTTGTTGGTTCCGAAAATAATTTTTTTCTATTTCTAGAAGTAACTAGTATTCATGTATTGAGTTTTGATGAAAGAATTTTTTATTCCAACTCTCAATTTATAATGCTCAAGTCACATTTGTACATGAAGAGGTTACCAAACAAACCACAAGTAGCCTTATTCTTCATCAGATTGCTTCAAACTTTTCTAGTTCTAAGAAACCAAGGTATTCTGGTTCAAAGAAATCTTGTGGATCATCGCAGTCCAAATCTTTACCTCCTCGTAACCAGTCTCTGGTTCACTCTCAACACTCAACAAAGTTTAGCAGACTATGGGAGACACAGTGAGCCATAGTCCATCCATCACCTTGCGTGAATGGTGTGTTTGTGGCTTTTATTAAAAAAAAAACAGTGAACCAATTTCAAAGAAGCTTTAGAGAGTTGTTGGTCATGGGGTTGCATTGTGAGTGTATTCAAATCAATTCAGAATAACCCAGAGGTGAAAATTGATCCAATTATTTGGTCGAGTTGTGTTAACAACCAAGACTTATAGTTTGGCAACGGTTGGTGTGCGTCATGGTGGGTGTGCGGGCATCCCCACACTGTTAGTGCAGTAACTTGCACAAACGTTTTCCGATTTGACTATTAATTGCCATACAAATCTTTTGCAATATCTCAAGTAAGTTCGAAAACAGGCCCAGCCCAAAAGTTTTGTTACAGAGTTCTGGCTTTAATTAGTCAATTTTTATGACTTTTGAGCTTGTTAGCACAATAACTTGAACAAACGTTCTCCGATTTTACTAATATTTGCAATACAGGTCATTTGCAATAATATCTTAAGTGAGTTTGAAAACTGGCCCGGCTCTATTTTTCTTTAGAGTTATGGGCCTTAATTAGTAAATGTTTATGATTTTTAAGCTCGTTAGTGCAATAAATTGAACAAACGTTCTCCAGTTTGACTAAGATTTGCCATACAGGTCTCTTGCAATAATATTTCAAGCAAGTTTGAAAACTGGCCTGGCCCAATGTTTTGTTACAGAGTTATTAATTAAATAATTTTTTTCATATTCTGAACTTATTAGCATTATAACTTGAACAAAGGTTCCAGATTTGACAACTGGGATATGATTGATAACCAGGTTATGGACATGCAACACTCTCCAGTTGCCACCACAACTTGATGCCTGCATCTCCGATGTGCGCTTCTTGTTAAAAAATCCCATGATCTGATGGTTAGAATGAGTAGTTGGTATTTAGTTTATTTTTATCTTACTTGACTGAAAATCAGGGTAAGGTATTGTCATTACTTTTTGTCCGTCGTCACACATTAGGTTGTGTTTGAGTCTTCTCCACCAAAACTACTGGGCCAATTCAAGTGTAAGTTTGAGTGAGTGATGGTCCTGAAGGGGCATTGCATTTTTGTTCAAACCAGTATGCTGAGTGAGGAACCGGTGGAGGAAAAATACCCCATATTTTAAAAAAATCTTCTCATGAACCAGTGGATGTAGTGATTCCATTTTTGTTATACAGCTTCCTTTTGAGGTCTAGATTTAGATTTGTTAAAATGATGTTTGTGGGGATATATTTATAGTCGTCCTGAGAGGGGCAAGTTTTTGGGCACCCACCCTAAATTTCTGTTTTCTGATCTGATGGTCCGGTTTGAACCAAATTGGGTGTGTGGTATTATTGAGTTATAAGTACTTGATTCAAGCGAAAAAAAAAACTTCCTGTGTCCCCATGGGGGAACCCCAGGAGCTAAAAATAGAAATATTTTCAAACACCAATATTTCCCAAACTACACAGAACAGAGAACTGTTATTTGGTATAAATCATCCTTGGGACCAGTAGAATGGAATGATAAGAAAAAATGTCATTGGTTGTGTTCTGTAGGGGGTGGGCATCGAACAAATGCTGAGTCAGCATATTTGGAAAAAAAAAAAAAATTTAATTTCTCCAGAACTTTTTGATATTTGGTCAACTGCATCCATAGGAGGGTCAGATACAAGTTGTGTTAAAATTAAGCCCCTTGGTTTATATTTGGATTCAATACAGGAGCCCAAATTTTAAATCTTTAAAAATCCTCTTCTTCAGAACCACCAGTCAGAATCTTTTAATATTTGGTATACATCATTGTTATGAGGGGCAGATTCAAAATTGTTCAAATCAACTCCCTCAGTTAATATTTGGGCTTCCTATGAGAGCCCAAATTTGAACTTAGTGTAATATGGGGCATAATCTTAAAAAATCTGCTTCAGATCCACCAGTCAGAACCTTTTGATGTTTGGTATACATCCTTCGGGAGGTTAGATCTTGATTTGTTCAAACCAAATCTCTGGGTTAATATTTGGGCTCGCTATTGGAGCCTGATTTTTAACTTAGTCCAATATGAGGAATAGTCTTTAACCCTTTACACAATACACAGGATATCAAAAATTATTATTGATTTTTAAATAGTTTAAAAAATAAAAATTTAACAAAAACTATATCATGTGACCCCCTCATTGGAACAAGCTTGATGAGCTCGTCCCTATGAGGGGTCACATGATATGGTTTTGTTGACATTTTATTAATTTTTTTCTTTCTTTTCTACTGCTTGATTTAAAAATTAGTGGGCGGACATGTCCGATTCATTGGGTAAAGGGTTAAAACTCTTTTTTTCTCCAGAAACACTGGTCAGAATCATTTAATATATGGCATACAGAATCTTTACAGGGGTTGAATTCAATTTGTTCAAATCAAGTCCATTGGTTAATAATTTTGCTCTCGAAGGAAGCCCAATTTTTAATTAGTGCAATATGAGGAATAATCTTTGAAACGTTTCTGCTTCAGATCCACCAGTCAAAATGTTTTGATATTTGGTATGCAGCATCCTTAGAGAAGTCAGATCTAAGTCCGCTCAAATCAAGTCTTGGGGTTTATATTTGGGCTCCCTATTGGAGCCCATATTTTAACTTAGGCCAATATGAGGAATAATTTTTAAAACTTATTCTCCAGAAACACCAGACAGAATCATTTAATATATGGCATACAGAATTCTTAAAGGGGTTGGATTCAATTTGTTTAACTCAAGTCCATGGGTTGATAATTGGGCTCTCTCAGGGAGCCTGAATTTTAACTTCGTGCAATATGAGGAATAATCTTCGAAAATTTTCTTCTTCATATCCACCAGTCAGAATCTTTTGATATTTGGTCATCCTTAAGGAAGTAAGATCTAAGTTTGTTAAAATCTAGTCTTTGGGTTAATATTTGGGCCCCCAATTGGCGCCTGAATTTTAACTTAGTCCAATATGAGGATTGATTGATTGATTGATTTTATTTAGCAGTGTACAAGCACAAATATTAGTAGAACTTGCAATGATAATCAAAATAATTTTGAAATGAAAGAAAAATATTCTGCTTTGCACTACCTTCATGTTCAACATAGCAAATGGGTTGTATACTGCAAGGAGACAACACAGCCATAGTCAATCAACTAAACCATCATTTCCAATAAAAACCATATCTAAAAAATTCAGTACCAACCTGGGAAATTCCTAAAGGTTATGGCCAAATTTAAGGGTGATATTATTGACATCAACATCATAAAAAATGAAATGATGTCAGAGTCTCATGAAATGTTTGTTTGTTGTAAAGCATAAAAAATTAAGAGATAGCTGTTTATTATACCCCCAACATCAAAAGTCAAAGGGGTATATAGTGGAGACCTTCATCCATCCATCCATCTATCCATCCATTCATCCATCCATCCATCCATCCATCCATCCATACATCCGTCGCATCACATCGCATCCATCCATCCATCCATCCATCCATCCATGGATGGCTCCATCCATCCCAACAATTGCCCTTGTATTTCAGCCACAGCTACTCCAATTTGAATGATATTTGGTGTTGTGATAGAGCATCATGGGGAACAATATCTGTGTAGCGTGAGTTTCTTTCGCAGATTTTTCCAGAGTTATGGCCCTTCTTCATTCATTCGACTTAAAAAAAATTGGCGGGTCTGTGGCATTGGCTCATGCTTTGCATTGCCCCTCTTGTTAGTTTTTCGAGTTATCCCCATTTTTAACATTTTTATGCTGACGTGTTTTCACTTTTTACCTTTTAAAACCTCTAATGCTAAAATGGCAACATACATAACTCCATCATTACTGTATCTGGTAAAAGCTATGTAACTTTGTAACCTTCTTTATGGTTGCGAGATCTAATGCACACCATTTTATTGTTATCAAATTTCATCCTTTATCCAGTACAACGTTTTAACCCTTTACCCAACGCAGACGATATCAAAATTTATTATTTTAAATATAATTTTTTAAAATTTTTCAAAAAATTCCCATAAAACCATATCATGTGACTCCTCGTTGGAACGAGCTCGACGAGCTCGTTCCAACGAGGGGTCACATGATATGGTTTTGTTGAAATTTTTGGAAAAATAATATTTTTTCAACTGCAGAATTTGCATATTACGTGGGCGGATGCAGGCGATTCATTGGGTAAAGGGTTAATGTTTTTTCTTACTGTTTTAATACCCATGCTTGTATCAAACCACCCTCTTTCAAATTTTGGATATATCATCTCCCAACAGAAACTCTATCTAAACATTTGGTACCGAGCTGGGGAATTCCCAATGGTTTTTGCCAAATTTAGAGTGATGTTATTGACATCAACATCATAAAATATTGAACGATGTCCGATTCTCATGAAATTCTCATAAAATCCAGACACTTTTGTTTCCAGAGTTGGGACTCAGTATGGGGTTTGATCTTTATCATTTGAGGTTGCATTTGGGATACTTTATCGCATTTGTATGCGGTAGAGAATTGATTGCTCCACCCTAAGTCTGCTTTAACCCTTTACCTTACAAATCACCCACATCCACCCGCGTAATATGCAAATTGAGCAGTTGAAAAAATTAAATTTTTCAAAATATTTCAACAAAACTATATCACGTGACCCCTCATTGGAATGAGCTCATGATCACATGATATGGTTTTGTTGAAATTTACCGTCTGACTTGGCACTGATATTATTATTTATTGGTGTTTAAGGTCACATATTTTTGCACAATGGCTAATCAATACCACAACATGACTATCAACTCAAGACCAGGGGTGAGCGTTAATAAGCCATGTTGCCCATTTTAGAGAGGGTTGCACCTCCCAAGCATTGGTGACTGGGTCCTATTTTACCTCGATCCAGTGATGGGTCACATGATATGGTTTTGTTGAAATTTTTTGAAAAATTTTTAAAAATTATATTTAAAATAATAAATTTTGATATCGTCTGCGTTGGGTAAAGGGTTAAACAGTATATTGGGATAAACAAAATAAATGTATAGTGTGGAAAAGTATAAAATTTATTCTACTTGTAGAATTTGGAACTAAACTTACACGCATGAGACTTGTAAGTTTAATTTGTAAGTTTAATTCTTAATTTTATTCATAAATGCATTATTAAAAATCAGCATTTTCAAAAAATGTGCAAAATAATCCCAAAATTTGAAGTGATGTAAAAAGGTCAAAAATGGAAATAAATCTAAAAATTAAAAACAGCTGTCTCCTTATTATTTTTTAGCTCCAGGTCACCCCAAAATCTTATTATAACTATCGAGAATTTCCCAAGCCGGTTCGACATTTTTAGCTGAACTTGACAAAGTCAAGATAAGCTATTGCCATCACACATGCAAATGTCTGTGAGATTGTTAGTCTGTCAGTCGGTCAGTCTGTTCACATTTTCTTAGCATATTCTCAATTATCACAATTCTTGTCTTATTTCATAATCCTTTCATAAACATTGGAACTTTATCTTTTTCATCAAACTCTACACACAGTCAAGGTAAGCTACTGTGTCATTGACACTTTCATTAGCTTAACTTGACAAAGTCAAGATAAGCTATTGCCATCACGCATGTGAGCCTGTCAGTCTTTTCACATTTTCTTTAGTACAGGCTACACCCCATAGTTCCTATCCGACCATCACAAAATTTCATATGCAGTTTCGAGGTCATATCTAGATGAGAATATCCCCTTTTGGTTGCGATCGGTCAACCGTAATGGCAGCGAGAGCCTGAAAACCTTTAGCACAGTCTACAGGTCATATTTATGAAGGGATTTCATTGTAACTTGGTAGGATGACTCTGTAGAGTGTCTAGATGAGAATGTCCCCTGTTGGTCGCGATCGGTTGACAGTGATGGCTACTAGAGCCCGAAACCCGAAAACCTTTAGCACAGTCTGCAGGTCATATTTATGAAGCGATTTCATTGTAACTTGGTAGGACGACTCCGTATAATGTTTAGATGGGATTTCCCCATATGGTCGCGATCGGTCAACCATGATGGCTTCGCAAGCCTGAAAACCTTCAACACAGTCTGCAGGTCATATTTATGACGAGATTTTAGTGAAACATGGTGGGATGACTCTGTATAATGTCTAGATGAGAACGTCCTATTTTGGCTTTGATTGGTCATCCGTGACAGCTGCACAGGCACATGACCTAGATTTGTTTAGAATAGTCTACAGTTCATATTTATGAAGCGATTTCATTGTAACTTGGAAGGACAATTTGGTATGATGTCTAAATGTGACTGTCCTATTTTGGTCACGATCAGTCAGCCGTTACCGCTGCCTGGTCATGTGACCAAAATTCCTTTAGCACTGTTTACAGGTTGTTTTTATGAAGGGATTTCATTGTAACTTGGTGGGATTACTCTATTAGCTCACCTGACTGAAAGTCAGGTTGAGCTATTCTGATCACTTTTTGTCCGTCTTCTGTCGTCCATCGTACGTCGTGAAGATGGTGTTTGGATCATTTTCTCCCAAGCCACTGGCTGCAGTTCAATGAAAATTCACATGAGTAGCGGTTATATAGGGGCATTTGGGTTTTTCTTCACATTAAGTTTCTTCTCATATTGTGGAAGGGGTGGGGCTAAAATGCACAAAATTTTTTAAAATCTTCTCATGAACCAGCTGTAGCAGAGACTTGATATTTGGTTTGCAGCTTCCATTTGATGTGTAGACTCAAGTTTGTTCAAGAGAAGTTTGACGGGCAATATTTGCCTTTGTTCTGAGAGGGGCAAGAATTTTTGCCCCGCCTGTAATTTCTATTTTCTGAACCGAGAGGCCAATTTGAACCAAATTTAATATGAGGTATTATTGTGTTATAAGTACTTGATTTATGGCAAAATTTTTTTCCTGCAGCCCCGTGGGAACGTCAAGAGCCAAAAATAAAAAAAAAACGAAAACGTCCATATCTCCAAACTGCACAGCACTGAGAATTTTTATTAGCTCACCGAAAGGAGCTCAACTTATCACTTGCCGTCTGTCGCCGTCCGTCATTGTGAACATTTTTCAAACGACTTCTCCTCTGAAACCACTGGTCCGATTTTCACAAAACTTCATGTGGATGTTCATTACTATATAGCAATTCATGTTTGTTCAAATGAAATGGCCACGTCCCTTGGGGACTCTGTATGGGGCATAACTCTGATAGCACCGTACGAATTATAGAAAAATTATTAAAAAATCTACTTCTCCAGAACCAGTAGGCAGAATCATTTGATATTTGGTATACAGCATTGTGGGGTGGATCTGATTCAAGTTTGTTCGAATCGGCCACCTGGATTCATATTTGGGCTCACTATAGAAGCCCAAATTCGAACTTAGTGCATTTCAGGCAAATTTCTTAAAAAATCTTCTTCTCAAGATCCAGCAGGCAGAATCTTTTGATATTTGGTATGCAACATTGTGGGGTGGATCTGATTCAAGTTTGTTCAAATCGGCTCCCTGGGTTTATATTTGGGCTCAAGTTTGCTCAAGCCATGTCCCTAGGTCCATTTTTGGGCTCACTGTGGGAGGTTGAATTGTAACTTAATTCGAAATGAGGAATTTTCTTAAAAAATCTTCTTCAGATCCAGCAGTCGGAATGTTTTGATATGTGGTGTGTAGCATCCTTATGGGGGTGAGATTCAAGTTTGTTAAAGCCAAGTCCCTGGGTTCATATTTGGGCTCCCTGTGGGAGCCCGAATTATAACTTAGTCAATATGAGGAATTTTTCTTTAAAAATCTTCTTCAGATTCAGTAATTGGAATATTCTGATATTTGGCATGCAGCATCCTCAGGGGGTGAGATTCATGTTTGTTCAAGCCAAGTCCCTGGGTTCATATTTGGGCTCACTGTGGGAGCCCAAAAGATAACTTAATTCAAAATGAGGAATTTTCTTTAAAAATCTTCTTCTTCAGATCCAGCAGATGAAAGCTTTTGATATTTGGCATGAAGCATCCCTAGGGAGGTAAGATTCAAGTTTGTTCAAGCCATGGCCCTAGTTCCATAAAATTTGTCTTTAATGACTTCATTCCTTTGTAGTGTTGATGAACCATATCTAACTGAATTTGAATGTGACCCCCAAATACTTCTTTGAACCACTTTGGCCGCTGAGCGATTAAGGCTCCTTGGGGCCTCTTGTTTGATTTTTTATGCCTTTTTGTCAATTTTAAGATAAAAATTTTTTTTTTTTTTACACTGAAAATTTGGCTCCAGGTGGGAATTTTGGACCAAAAACCGGAAATTAGTTTTTAGCTCACCGAAGGGAGCTAAACTTATCACTTGCCATCCGTCGGCTGTCGTCAATCCGGTGTCGTGAACATTTTTCAAACGACTTCTCCTCTGAAACCGCTAGGTCGATTTGCTCGAAACTTGGTGTGGATATTCATTACCATATGTCAATTCAAGTTTGTTCAAATGAAATGGACATGCCCAACTGGGGCTCCATAGGGGGCATAACTCTGATAGCACCCTATGTATATTAGAGAAATTACTAAAAAATCTTCTTCTCCAGCACAAGTGTGCAGAATCATTTGATATTTGGTATACAGCATTATGGTGTGGACCTGATTCAAGTTTGTTCAAATCGGCCCCCTGGATTCATATTTGGGCTCACTATAGAAGCCCGAATTTGAACTCAGTGCATTTCAGGCAAATTTCTTAAAAAATCTTCTTCTCCAGATCCAGCAGACAGAATCTTTTGATATTTGGTATGCAAGATTGTGGGGTGGATCTGATTCAAGTTTGTTCAAATCGGCCCCCTGGATTCATATTTGGGCTCACTATAGAAGCTCGAATTCGAACTTAGTGCATGCTAAGGGGGTGAGATTCAAGTTTGTTCAAGCCAAGTCCCTTAGTTCATGTTTGGGCTCACTGTGGTAGCCCAAATTATAACTTAGGTCAAAATGAGGAATTTTCTTTAAAAATCTTCTTCTTCAGATGCAGCAGTCGGAATGTTTTGATATTTGGTATACAGCATCCTTAGGGAGGTGAGATTCAAGTTTGTTCAACCATGTCCCTAGGTCCATATTTGGTCTCACTGTGGGAGCTTGAATTGTAACTTAGTTCGAAATGAGGAATTTTCTTAAAAAATCTTCTTCTTCAGATGCAGCAGTCGGAATGTTTTGATATTTGGTATACAGCATCCTTAGGGAGGTGAGATTCAAGTTTGTTCAACCATGTCCCTAGGTCCATATTTGGTCTCACTGTGGGAGCTTGAATTGTAACTTAGTTCGAAATGAGGAATTTTCTTAAAAAATCTTCTTCTTCAGATCCAGCAGTCGGAATGTTTTGATATGTGGTGTGTAACATCCTTAGGTGGGTGAGATTCAGTTTTGTTTTGTTAAAGCCAAGTCCCTGGGTCCATATTTGGGCTCCCTGTGGGAGTTCCAGATGGTAACACTGAGTTCGAGGGGTTTTTCGATAAAATGGTGAAAATTTGGAGTGGCTGCTCCCAGAACTTTTGCCACAGTTTACTTTAAATGGAGGGTACTGTATTCCAATTCCAAATGTGAGCTACGCACAGCTTGAAAGCAGTTGGAAGCAGTGGTGGTAGAGTTAAGAAGTGGCTTGGTACATTTAAAAGATGACAGACTCCTTCTCAGTGTGTGGCTAGCCAGCATTGGTCAAGCTTTGTTCGATGGCTTCTAGATTATTACAATGCAATTTCACAATTATCTAGTCCTTAGTCATTTTATATTCTATAACTTTTATTTTGTGTCCTAAGACAAAATTAATTCTATGGGTTATTCTGTTACTTTCACTACCTACGCTACCTCTTTCTAGCTGTTCAAATGCAGCCCTTGGGGCCATATTTAGAGATGTCTTGGGACCCTCAGATTTTAAGTGTTAACTGTGAGTAATAAAGGAAACAATAAAAAAAATCTCCTAAACCATTGTTCCGGTGTTTGATACAGAGCATCTTTGTGAGAATGATTTGGAAGTTATTTAAATCAGCTCTCTGTTGGGGTGGAGGGGGGGGGGGGGGGGGGGTGTATGTAGATTGTCATGAGGCACTAAGATTTTAACACTGTTGGAATGGAAAAAATCATTTTCCATGTTTGATATATAACATATTTTTAAGCTTGATTTATAAGTTTGTTCCAATTGAGCCCCTGGTAACATGTTTGAGGGTATTGTCGGGGTGGGGTGGGAAAGCATACATTTTAACGCTGGATAATTGACAGCATTCAAACAGAGTTTGTCACAAACCACTGATCTATCTAAATAGTTTCATGTTTAACACATCACTTCTCAGCAACGATAAATAACAAGTTTGGAAATTGAGCCACTTGGAACATTTTGATGGATACTATGCCACACTTCCACCCACCCCTTCCCCAACCACTAGTCCCCACCCCAACTCCTTTTATTAAATGGTTGGTAATGGAGGCAACATTAAAAAAAAAGCCTCCTCCAAAACCTTTTGTTGTCTTATATCTGGGAAGCGATAGTTCATGGTGTAACTGATTATTTTGAAAATTCATTAACTCCTTACCCGACGAATTGGCCACATCCACCCGCGAAATATGCAAATTCAACAGTTGAAAAAATATTATTTTTCAAAAAATATCAACAAAACCACATCATGTGACCCCTCATTGGAACGAGGTAAAATAGGACCCAGTCACCAATGCTTGGAAGGTGCAAACCCTCTCTAAAATGGGCAACATGGCTTATTAATGCTCACCCCTGGCCTTGAGTGGATAGTCATGTTGTGGTCATGATTAGCCATTGTGCAATAATATGTGATCTTAAACACTAATAAATAATAATATCAGCGCCCGAGTCAGACGGTACCCCTGAATGATATCTATATCATCTAGTGAGTGTAGAGGGTTAGTCCTGTCTCTAATACTCTTGGGCATAGCAAAGCACTATGATTTTGTAATAGCAAATAAGCAACTGCCATGTTTTTTATAGTTAGGAAGAACTCAGACACTCGGGAGGTGTCCAAACTTTTTACAGTAATTGAGGTATTTTCTCAGCTGCGCTACGTTCGTGAATATGGAAGTAATGTGCAAAACCGTGATAAGATGCTCTTAGGCAAAAAATCTAGCCTAAGTTCAATGATGAATATGGGCCGAGTACCTGGGCAAGTTTAGTCTAGTTTGAAAAACTTCTTCATGCCTGCATGTTGTGTATCTATTCTATTCTTAAAGAGTGGCCAATATATCAAATTATAGACTAGCTGATGACACAAAAGCATAAAGTGTTTTGGGAACAACATTTACAAAAATCATTTAAAGTTAAAAATTTATTATTCAATTGTTTTTCAGCATTGCAAGAGTAAAACATTAGCATGTTGTGAGGTTTTGATGCCTGGGCTTATGGAGGTTAAAGATAATGTTATGGACCAAGATGCAATACCACATATTTTCAATGCATCAGTTGTTCTTATCTCAACATCAGGACCTAGAATCCTTGCTAAATACTTAGATTCGATTTTAGAAGTCTTTTTGGAACATCAGAACTATGAGTTAATAAGTAAGTCTTCTTTTTTTTATCTAAGCAAATTCATTCAGCCTTCTATTATCTCAGAGTCCATATTTTTCTCATAACTATCCACTTTAATAACAGTCTTGATTGTGAGTGGACGAAGACAGAGAACTAGGTTAATTTGAAATCACAAAATTTCCAGAAGTTATTCAATGAAGCACGCCCATCACCGAGTGGGCCACAATGAGGGGAAGTTGTCTGTATCTTGAGTACTATGACATTACTTAATTTCAACTGCTCGCAGGACACGAGGTGACCCTGGCTGTCAGAAGTGTTATTAAACTCCAATAACTAACTGTTTGCAGTAAAATTCAATTCTGAATTTTTCTGACCCTCGATTGTCATTAACATCATAGCGTTAACAATTTTCTGACAATGTGGAAAAAAATGTGACCATGCTCATCCTCAACTATTTCTCTTAACCCTTAAGGGCCTAATTCTGACTTTGATAACTTTTTAATGCAATGGAATAGGTGCCCCAAGATGCATTGTTTGGGTAAACTCAAAACTTGTTTTCTAAGTACCTTGTCAGTTGTTTCTAGATATGTCTTGGCTGCCTCTGTAGGTAGCCAAGACTTTACAAGAAACAACAGCAAAGCCACTGGAGGTAGACTTTCCAAGTACAGCAAAAATGTATAAGAATCTCCAGGCCCTTAAGTTAGGGCTGGGCGGTTTATCGGTTTTTCGGTTCGGTTCGGTTTTTTTTATTACACCGAAACCGAACCGTCGCCTTAACAAAAAAACACGACTTTCGGTTTCAACAAATTTCCCAGAATTGGTTAAGTTTATGACCACTCATCCGCACTCCAACGGCTTAAATGTCAGGCAAAGGTAAATGCTGTGCCATTTATGCTTACTTCGAGAGGACTAACAACAAATCCCCCTCCCCCCACAAATAGTGGTAGCAAATTTCTTGTATCTTAAACAATATCTACAGAACCACCAGCAGATGGAATATGAAAAATTAAAAAGTCTTACATAAAAATCCACACATGCAATTCAAGAATCGTTAAGTAAATTTAATGAACCGGGCACATTCGACCAAAGAGGTATTGCAAGTTACCTGACAATATATGGTGTAAAAGTATTATAAATTACCTTTGACCCAAAATCATCTGCGTACGGCACGTTGTAAATTTATTAGATTGGAGGTAAACATAAAATTTATTGAGTTTTAAAACCTCAAAGTTCACATGGGAAAAATGACGAGTAAATTATGTTAATTAACCGACTACTGGCTCGTTCTCTGAAGTCACATGCTCATAGATAACACTGCGCATTGGCAGTTATGTTTTTTGTCAACAATAAAATGGTTAAATTAAAATAGAACACATCCTATTAAATGGATGGCAGGTAACTATTGAAAGTATTTTTAGCTCACCTGACTTTCAGTCAGGAGAGCTATAGTGATCACTCACCGTCCGTCGTCCGTCGTCCGTCGTCCTGCGTCCGTCGTCCGTCGTCCGTGAACATGGTGTTTGCGTCTTCTCCTCCCAAACCGCTGAACCAATTTAATTGATATTTGAGATAATAGTTTGTTATGACATCGCAATTTGATTTTGTTCAAATCAAGTTGCCCCGCCCGTGGGTAGGGCCACACCCAAAAAGTGTGCTGAAATCTTAAAAAATCTTCTTCTCATGAACCAGCAGTAGCAGAGACTTGATATTTGGTGTGCAGCTTCCTTTTGAGGTGTAGACTCAGATTTGTTCAAGAGAAGTTTGTGGGGCTATACTTGGCGTCGTTATGGGAGGGGCAAAATTTTTGGCCCCGCCCAAAATTTCTATTTTCCAAACCGAGAGGCTGATTTGAACCAAATTTTATGTGAGGGCTTATTGGGTCATAAGTAACTAATTTATGCTGATTTTTTTTTTTCCCGTAGCCCCATGGGAACCGCAGGAGCTAAAAATAGAAAAAAATTAAAATGCCCATATCTCCAAAACTGCACGGCACCGAGAATTTTTATTTGGTGTGAAGCTTCCTTAGGACCAACAGAAAGAATTGGTAAAAAAAAATTGCTATCGGTTTTATCATAGGGTACAGTTTCGGGACATTGAAAAAGTGCTGAGTCAGCACTTTTTAACACTGTAGGCAATGGGAAAAACATTAAAAAATCTTCTTCTCCAGATCCAGCAGGCAGAATCTTTTGATATTTGGTATGCAACATTGGAGGGTGGATCTGATTCAGGTTTGTTCAAACCGGCCCCCTGGGTTCATATTTGGGCTCAGTATAGGAGCCCGATTTCGAACTTAGTGCATTTCAGGCAAATTTCTTAAAAAATCTTCTTCTCCAGATCCAGCAGGCAGAATCTTTTGATATTTGGTATGCAACATTGTGGGGTGGATCTGATTCAAGTTTGTTCAAATCGGCCCCCTGGGTTTATATTTGGGCTCAGTATAGGAGCCCAAATTTGAACTTACTGCATTTCAGGCAAATTTCTTTGAAAATCTTCTTTTCCAGATCCAGCAGGCAGAATCTTTTGATATTTGGTATGCAACATTGTGGGGTGGATCTGATTCAAGTTTGTTCAAATCGGCCCCTTGGGTTTATATTTGGGCTCTGTATAGGAGCCCAAATTTGAACTTAGTGCATTTCAGGCAAATTGCTTTGAAAATCTTCTTCTCAAGATCCAGCAGGCAGAATCTTTTGATATTGGGTATGCAACATTGTGGGGTGGATCTGATTCAAGTTTGTTCAAATTGGCCCCTTGGGTTTATATTTGGGCTCAGTATAGGAGCCAAAATTTGAACTTAGTGCATTTCAGGCAAATTTCTTAAAAAATCTTCTTCTCCAGATCCAGCAGACAGAATCTTTTGATATTTGGTATGCAACATTGTGGGGTGGATCTGATTCTATTTTGTTCAAATCGGCTCCCTAGATTCATATTTGGGCTCACTATAGAAGCTCAAATTTGAACTTAGTGCATTTCAGGCAAATTTCTTCAAAAATCTTCTTCTCCAGATCCTGCAGGCAGAATCTTTTGATATTTGGTATGCAACATTGTGGGGTGGATCTGATTCCAGTTTGTTCAAATCGGCCACCTGGATTCATATTTGGGCTCACTTTAGAAGCCCAAATTCGAACTTAGTGCATTTCAGGCAAATTTCTTTGAAAATCTTCTTCTCAAGATCCAGCAGGCAGAATCTTGTGATATTTGGTATGCAGCATCCTTAGGGGGTGAGATTCAAGTTTGTTCAAGCCATGTCCCTAGGTCCATATTTGGGCTCAATGTGGGAGCTTGAATTGTAACTTTGTTCAAAATGAGGAATTTTCTTAAAAAATCTTCTTCTTCAGATCCAGCAGTCGGAATGGTTTGATATGTGGTGAGTAGCATCCTTGGGGGGGGGGGGGGGGGGGGGGGGGGGGGGATTCAAGTGTGTTAAAGCCAAGTCCATGGGTCCATATTTGGGCTCCCTGTGGGAGCCCAAATTATAACTTAGTCAATATGAGGAATTTTTCTTTAAAAATCTTCTTCTTCAGATTCAGCAGTTGGAATGTTTTGATATTTGGCATGAAGCAACCTTAGGGGGCTGAGATTCAAGTTTGTTCAAGCCAAGTCCCTTGGTTCATATTTAGGCTCACTATGGGAGCCTGAATGACAACTTAGTTCAAAATGAGGAATTTTATTTAAAAATCTTCAGATCCAGCAGATGAATGCTTTTGATATTTTTTATGCAGCATCCTTAGGGGGGTAAGATTCAAGTTTGTTCAAGCCATGTCCCTAGGTCCATATTTGGGCTGATTGTGGGAGCTCGAATTGTAACTTGGTCAATATGAGGAATTTTTCTTTAAAAATCTTCTTCTTCAGATTCAGCAGTTGGAATGTTTTGATATTTGGCATGGAGCAACCTTAGGGGGCTGAGATTCAAGTTTGTTCAAGCCAAGTCCCTTGGTTCATATTTAGGCTCACTATGGGAGCCTGAATGACAACTTAGTTCAAAATGAGGAATTTTATTTAAAAATCTTCAGATCCAGCAGATGAATGCTTTTGATATTTTTTATGCAGCATCCTTAGGGGGGTAAGATTCAAGTTTGTTCAAGCCATGTCCCTAGGTCCATATTTGGGCTGATTGTGGGAGCTCGAATTGTAACTTGGTTCAAAATGAGGAATTTTCTTTAAAAATCTTCTTCTTCAGATCCAGCAGACGGAATGTTTTGATATTTGGTGTGCAGAATCCTTAGGGGTGTGAGATTCAGGTTTGTTAAAGCCAAGTCCCTGGGTTCATATATGGGCTTCCTGTGGGAGCCCGAATTATGACTTAGTTCAGTATGAGGAATATTCTTTAAAAATCTTTTTTTAGATCCACTGGTCAGAATATTTGGATATTTGGTTTCAGCTTTTCTTAGGAGGAGCAGATGCAACTTGTGGAAATCAATTCTCTGGGTTGCTATTTAGGCTACCATGTCAGGTGAGCGCCCTCAGGCCCCCTGGGGCCTCTTGTTTAAACTTATTGGGAATTGTTTGTATAATATTTGAACTTACTTTAAGGAATCGCACAGTACTGCAGGTCTGTTAGGTACACATGCTGCATTCCCAATACGAAGATGTTATAATCAACACGTGTCATGACCATGTGTATTTTGTAAACACAACAAATCCCAAGATTCAATATTGCAAACTTTCTTTCAAATCCCATTATGCAGCAGTCTCCCTTCAAAAACATCAATCGCCTGTTTTGACTGAGATAAAATCAACGAAGGGATCAGCCAAGAGGGCAAAGTAAAGTTGGTAATATCTTTGCCTTGGCACCGCTCATTTCGCCCAATTTCTATGTTTGGGCAGAATCAAAGTAAATAAAAAACGAACCTCTACAGTCGAAATTAGGAGAGATATTGTGAAAGCATTGGAGTGAGTTACCAATAAAAGTGATTCGTATATCACGACTTACTTCAACAATAGTTATCAAAATCAGAAGAAATATGATTTGTGTTCCTCTTATTCCACTGTCATTTGAAGCAGGAGCCATCAAGAAACACGGGGCACGTCTATTTTCAAGCGATGCAATAATTACCGAAATAAGCACAACAATTGCACATTAGCCACCAAAACCAGGGTGAGAGCTTGGCGACTCCATAAAAAATAAGGAAATGTTGATTTTTGCTAAAATGTAGCTTTTCTTGTGAATTTCTGCATCTTGTCTTGACAAGGCCCCAAATCTCATTGTTAGAACAAGGCAGCTCCCACCAGTGGTGGAGCCATGGTTTGAAATCCTGTGGACCATGCTGGTGAAGATTTTTTTTTTTTGGGTGGAGGGGGGGGGGGGGATATCAGGACTGAGGGTACTGTACTTGTACTGAGGGCAGGGAATCAAAAAGAATCTTTTCAAATTTGGGGATGGGAGAAGCAAGTGGGATTTTGAGTGTGGGGGGGGGGGGAGGGGGGTGGGGGGAGGGCTGGTCTCCCTAGATACCTCATGGCTCCATCACTGTTGCCCACTACAGTAGCCCAACACAATATGTCCATTAGCTGAGAAGAGTGGTGAACACTGATTAACCCGAATGACTCCACACGCTATATGAGCCTCACGACTTGGATCATTTGGATGACAAATACAGACAGATTTTATGTGTAACATTATCCTCTAAAATGTGGATTTCTACAATATATTTTGAAAAACCAAAAACCGAACCGAAAACCAAGTTATTGTACAAAACCGAAACCGAACCGAAATGCAAATTTCAAAACCGCCCAGCCTTACCTTAAGTGTTAACTTGTAGAGGGCTAGATTATTTTTGGCCATCAAATCTTGTACACATGTTTTTGCCATGTTACAATTTATTGGAGAGTGCCTTTGGGCACTCTCCAATAAACTGTAACAAGGCAAACACTTACAGACTAGGTAATATCACTTCGAAGATAGTACAAAGCACATCCACTAAATATAAGCTTTCACGTTGTGATACCTGCACTTCAGAATAAAGCCTAAATATGGGATTCCATCACTCTACCAGTTGATGCCTCTGGTATTATTACAGTGCTGTGTTATGTAGTTTGGGGGGGGGATAGTTTGAGGGAGGGGCACTGTCACCCATTGGTATTGCCGTCATATCTCCGATACAAATGTGTAAATATTGACTCGTCATGAAAAAGCCATAAAATTTAAGTTCTTTTGGATAAAGATTAAAATTTCATGAAATGCATTTAAAAGGGCCGCCATTAACGTGACAGTGTGTGAAATTTCAGAGCTCTGTGTATTATTAACTGGTCGAGGGCTAGATTATTTTTTTGTGGTCTGAATTTCTTCATCGAAATTTGTTGTATTACAAATTATTGTAATAAAACAAATTTTTATTAACAAAAAATGATTTGCGTTTGACTGAATATGGAATATGAGCAAAGAAAACTTTGGCTTTTGCTCTGGTACCCTCATTTTCTTTAAAGCCCTGATAGTGGCTTCTGGCACTCAACCAGTTAATATTAAAAGATTAAGTGAAAAACAGAAAATCGCTTCGTTTAGTTCATTGATAGAATTTCAGAAATCAAATAGTTAAGTGGGTGTGTAGATAATTTGTATGATACATGAGTCAAATTTCATGAGTGTAGATGAAAGAGAAGTACATGAAATTTTAGTCTGATGAAAAAAGAAGAAAAAGGGCTAACAGTCACTATAAGTCATTTCAACTTTGTTGAATGCCTTAATTTCTACAAATGGACAACAGTCATTTTCACATAAACATCAAAACCCTGCCTTTTCTGATAGGTGAAGACTCTATATCCTCTATACCACAGATGACATGTGAGAGTCTAATGGGTCGATTGAGAAAGATAATCAGCACCATATCACTCTATGATCCTCATGTTGCAGTATTGGGCTCTTCTGTGGCAGAGGAGTTATCTTGAGATGATCCTGTAGTGCCATCCCTTTACCTAACGCAGCGGCCGCAACCGCCCACGTAATTTTCAAATTTAGAAGTTGAAAAAAATATATTTTTAAGAAAGTTTCAATAAAACCATATCGGGTGACCCCCTTATTGGAATGAGCTTATCAAGCTCTTTCCCATGAGGAGTCTCATGATATGGTTTTGTGGGAATTTTATTGAAAATTTTTAAAGCAGCAATAATTAAAATAATAAATTTGGATATCCTGTGCACTGGGTAAAGGGTTCAAGTTATTTAAAGCTGTATGATGAACCTGTTAGATCACCTTCTATCAAAGAGAAATAGTATCTCAGGTCGAAGTCTCTTATCAGGCTCAACACTTCAATGGACAGATAGAGCTTGTACATCAAGTGTTATCCACCAAAGGATCAGCTACTCATGAACAACTTGATCATGTAGGAGGATGCTCGTGTACCACACTACGGTGGCCATGTGCTGGCAGATCACTTTGGAGCTCACATGGTCATAGATCTCAGAGGTGACCCAACACTAGGATAATAAGACCTTCTAGGTAATAGAGACAGAAAGTCCAGATCTAAAGGTGGAGGATGTACGTCTGCTGACAAGCCTTAATTAGGTGAAAAGTGATGTTCTTCACCTCAGTTCAATTCCAGTAGCAGGATGGATTGCAGTTTTCTAGGATCATTGGAGACAGATTATTACAGATCCTTGGATTTTATACTTAGTCCAGAGGCTGAGAACAGACTTCAAATCTCTTGCAAAAGAGCCACCTTTGATACACAGTTTGAGACCTTCTTCAATTCCCACCAATTTCACGCATGCAGATCTACTAGCAATGCAGATTCATATGTTGTTACTTATTATTTCTTGTGAGGGCTTATCTAATCAGAATATTCTCCCTTCATTTCATAAAAGCGGAATCAGTGACTGCGATTGAATTTATAAGACTTCTTGGCCTTTGGAGCAGCAACAGACCTAATTCCACTTGGTCGTCTGTTTATGCATCCACTTCCAGTTTTACTTTCTAGACAACTGGACAGCCAAAGTCGACCTGTTGGATCTTCAAATTCATCTCTACCCTGCTATCAAGGAGGAAATTCAAATATGGACAGCATCATGTGGATGACGCAGTGTATTCTATTGGAAACTCCACCTCCAACATTCATGCTAATGTATGTTGCCTCCTTGATACTGGAGAATCTTGATTGTCATGATCAATCAAAAGGAGATGCTGGCTATCTTACTCAGTTTAATGTACTGGAAAATACTACTGTCAGGTTTTCAAGTTTAGATTCTCTCAGACAACTCAACAGTTGTAGTGTATCTGAGGAATCAAGTGGGAATTCATTCTCATCTGATGTACACTGTAACAAAGCAGATTGTTTTGTTAACACAGGAATGAAACATTTCACTGTCAATTCACCATATTCCAGGTCAGCTCAATGTGATCGCAATGCTCATTCCAGACATGGAAAGATTCTTTGGACAGAATAGATGCTCAACCAGAGAACCAACATAGCTCTCAGAAGCCTTTGAGAATGTCCGATGATAGATCTGTTTGCCATGAGATGGAACAAATGACTTCCAATGTTTGCACCTCTATGCCCAGATCCATTAGCGTTTGCAGTGGACGCTCTCTCCATGTCTTGGAACTGAATAGTTGGCTATTCCTTTCCTCCCACTCAGTTAATTTAACAAGTGCTTTTGAAAGTCGAACAGTCATGTTTCAAGATCATCCTAGTTGCCCCTCTCTCTCCTCGGAGAACATGGGTCAACCTCTTCAGGCCTCTTCTATCAGATATTTCCGGGTGATGTGCTTCAGACTAATCTTGCCCATGGGCATTCACTTGGATTATGGACTTGGTCTGGTCTTATTTCAGAGCTCATTTGACGGTCCTGACTTCGGCTTACCTGGATGGTATTCTTAAAAAGCATTTTTACAAGGAAACTCTTCTTCAGAAGCTCCTAAATCTCTTACAATCACTGGGATTTATCGTCGATATACAAAGTCAGATCTAACCCCTTCAACCGCCTTTCGGCATCTGTGAATGGAGTTTCAGATTCATCTGAATCTAGTCTGTCTTACCTTAGCCAGAGCTCACCTCATAAATAAGAACATTCTCCCTCTATTTTATTCAAGCAGTGGCAGTGACTGTAAGGAAATTTATTAGACTCCTGGGTCTGTGCAGAGCAGCTACAGATTTGATTCCACTCGGTCATCTCCTCACCAGGCCTCTCCAGTTTCATTTTGTAGAAAACTGGAAGTCTGTGGTCTGTTATCTAGATCGCGTAATTTGTCTCTCCTGCTATCAAGGAGAAAGTTCAAATTTGGAAAAATTTAAAATGGATGGCACAGGGGTTACCATTGGTTAGAGATGTCAGCTATTTTCCTAAGTCTTTCTCACTGGAAAAATCACCTCTTGAATTCTCTGGTTCAGATTCTTTCAGACAACTTAACAGTTGTAGCTTATCTGCAGAACCAAGGTGGGACCACTCCTTTCCCATGTTCAGTCTAACAAAAAAGATTCTTTTGTTCGCTCAGGATTTCGATTCACCACATTCCAGGTCGGCTCAGTGTGATCGCGGACTCTTTATCCAGGCACTGCCATATTCTGCCAACAGAATGGACTCTCAACTGGAATGTCCTATGATAGATCTTTTTTGCCACAAGATGGAACAAAGAGCGGCAGACGTTTGTTTGTCCATGTCTGGATCCATTAGCCTTTGCAGTAGACTCTGTCCATTTTGTGGAATAGTGTCATTGGCTAGGCCTCCCATCTGCCTCTGTTATTTCTTCATGTGCTTCAGAAAATCAAACAACCTGCAAAATTATTCTGGTAGCCCCTCTGTCTCCTCAGAGATCATTGGATCAGCTTACTCAGACCTCTGTTACTCGACACTCTGCATATTTTACCTGTGTGGAAGGACCTTCTGTTTCAAGGCATAACCTATAAACTACACATCAATCCGGCCTTTCTCAGTCATCACGTCTTTCTGTTGTCAGTTCCTTCCTTAGACGTAGACGTTTTTTCCTCTTCTCTAAATTATACGGTGAAGTGGAGAGTTTTCTTTGCTTCGTGCCAAGACAATAGCATCAGTTATCTGCATTCAAGAATTCCTAACATCACAGATTTTCTGGTGTTTCTTTTTGATTTTAAAAAACTACAACCTATTACCATCAAAGGATACTGCTCTGTATTGTCAGAAACTTATGCTCATGAAGGCTGTATTAATATATGTTCAGATCAGTTCTTGTCAAAATTGATAAAGAATTTTTCCATTAAAAGGCCTAGGTCTTTTAGGCAAATTCCCCAGTGGAATCTTGCTGGGGTCATTTTAAAACTCCAAGAAGCTCTCTTTGAACCTCTGGATTCTGTGGAGTTTAAGTTTCTAACTTTCAGGACAGTATTCTTGCTTTGGCTGTACATTTTATATGTGATTTTTGGCATGCACTGTGGGATACTCTGTTTTATGTATACAAAATATTCTCACAAAACAGGTGGGAAAGGGAGCCCATTTACTTATTTTGCTGTTTACTTTCTCTTGTCTAGAAAGTTATAATGAACCTCTCTATTGTGTATATTCGAGTGGACCACAACCAATGTCACTGTTTGATGTCTGTAGATTTGTAGCTTATATATAGCTTTTATTAGTCATGAGCTCATTCCATTCAGTAAGTCATGATTTGTAATCATAATATATAATGTTGTATGTGTTTCCTCTGGATGCATGTATATATTGGTACCCTTAATATGACTTGTATCATTGAGGGTAATGCAATGGTCTTAACTGGTAGAGTACTAAAGTTTCAAAGGTGATTTGAAACATAAGTATTTTTTATCCAAGATGCAATGCCACCAGAAAGGGTGGACTTAATTCATCATGATTTTATTCATAAATAATTGTTTTGTTACTATTTATTGGAGAGTGCATATTGGCACTCTCCAATAAATGGCAACCAAACAATTTATATGAACATTTTCCCCCACTGCACAAATAACAAGGTTATTTATACAGTGTAAAGCCACTAGAGTTGCTCTCAGCACTTTTCATTAGAGCCATGATAATAGCTTCCCTCACTCAACCAGTCAAAAGAGGTAATCAGTGAATGAAACTCTAGACAAGGCTCATGTTTCCGTAGTCCATTCCAGAATACATGGTTTATTCCGGGCATGCGCAGACAACTCGGATTATCAATCTGGTTGTTTTCTTTGCAAACCGTCATTCTGGAATATCATTCCGAATCATTCTGAGTAAACCACCTCGCGAGCAGGTTTAGATGGTTTACCTTTTATTCCTGACATGCGCAATTATCAACAAATAGTGGAAAATATTTCCCTGTTCGTTGTATTCACCAAAAACGTTTGAATCAAGACAGTAACAAAAATGTTAGGTACATGGAATTCAGCAAAATATTTAAACATAGCATACCCACAAATAATTGATGAAAATAAAAAGAAAGAACTTTGGAGTCAATTAAACAACAGGCCTGGTGACCCACCCCCAAATTGAATAAATTAATTTTTTTGACCCTGGAATTCATTTTTTTTTTGCGAAGCGATCACCCTTGACCACCCATAACTGAATCATTTATTTCCCCTTGACCCGAAACCCTGATTATTGTGACAGGACATTACATCTGGATGTGAAATCCTAAAATGATGAACGTCGAGGGGGAGGGGGGGGGGGGGGGGGGGGTCTGGGGGTCGATCGAGAGGGATGGAGGCCAACCAACTTGGTTACAAGGCTCAAATCTTACAGACGCTGAAAACTGAAGATCTGGAAACCTTTCTCCATCCGCACCCCCACCAGTTAGAAATTTGAGGGGTGTGACCACACCCCATCCCATTATAACGCTCTAGCCAAGCTATGTGAGTTTGCCTCCCTTACCTTCCCCTGGTGAGATCAGATATTGTTACTGAACCTTAACAATGTGGCGGTGCATTCATGACCTTCTTGTTCACAGGAACTCTGTGGTGAGAGTGCACAGACAGACTTTGCTGGTTCTCAGTGTACTCATAACCAACAAATAGTGGACACCAAAATACTGAAATTGTTTTTTAAAATTCTTGCTCAAATAACGTCAACGCACAGAGTTGTATTGACACAATGGCGAGAACCTGTCCCAAATCTCAGGTCAACCTAAAGCTTTAACACCCACCCCCACCCCCCACCCCCACCCCTAAATAAAAAAGAAATATTGACCCAAATGCTCTCCAATATAGGGCTGCACATGCTACGATTGCATCAGATTCGATCTTAGAGCACT
Source organism: Pictodentalium vernedei (assembly GCA_031216915.1). Classification (NCBI taxonomy): domain Eukaryota; kingdom Metazoa; phylum Mollusca; class Scaphopoda; order Dentaliida; family Dentaliidae; genus Pictodentalium; species Pictodentalium vernedei. The sequence goes on from CM062293.1 coordinate 344,403,504, forward strand.
TAACTTAGCAAAATTTTCTCGACGGAGGTCCTATCCTGACTTGGTCGGCCTGGTCGTTACCCCCTCCTCCCACTTCCATGAAGGGAAGTGGGAGGAGGGGGTAATGACGGGAGGGTGCTAGCTTGGACTAAGCAAGGACCCCCGAAACCCCACAACATTACAAATAGCATGGTATGCCCCCCCCCCCCCCCACAAAAAAAATGGCTAGCCCCCTCCCCCCCCCCCCCCCTCAGTTATAGAATCCTGGCTATGCCCCTGAACAAATGGGAGTCAAAATAATAATAAAACTCAAGTGCTCTGTCCAGCGTTTCTTTGTAAATTTTTTGTTTCTTTTTAATCTGGTCATATTGGCCTACCTATCCATAGGAGAGCTGTGCTGTTTTATACAGATGCGGCACTGAGATGAGCAAAAACAGCATCCATGTTGTCATTGACAACATTATCAACAAAAATTGCGAGCGCCACTTCCTCAAATTCCATTCTGGTTTACATTTAAAGTGCAATTTGCTGTTTCCTTGTGATTACTATTATGTATCTTCACAGCGCATGTCACACTATTCCATGTAATCTGGAATAGACTACGGAAACATAAGCAAGGATACTTGTATCCATATTAGTCTCAAAATCTGTCAATAGATAATCATCCATATTATTAGCTGAAGACTACTATTTGTTATCTCTAAACTCTTAAGGATTCACCAGTAAATAAAATTATATAAAATTGTTTTGTGACAATTTATTGGAGAGCTCCATTAGGCACTCTCCAATAAATTATTACAATACAATTATGTGTGAACAATATTTTGCCAAACTAACACTCCACTTGTTGGTGGCATTGTATCTTTAAAAGAAATACCCATGTTACAAATTACCTTTGTAAAATAATTTAGCACTCTACCAGTTAATTATATATTGATAAATAGACTAAACCTGTTAACTGCACATAACTTTGAAATACCAAACCTTTTTCCATACCTATAAGTATCCATTGGACCTGTTAATTGCCTGTTGGTAATAAAATATAAAATATTGTGAATTTTCGAAAAAATTGTTGATTACAGCCCCCCAAATGCTCATCTTTAAAGGCATTTTTGACCTCAGTACTAGCCATAGAAGCATGTTATCTATTTTATTTATTTGAGAGAGCAGCATGAGCTCTGTCAAACAAGATATAATAGAATAAATTCTCAATTTACCATCAGAATAAATCCTCAGTTTACCACCAGAATAAATCCTCAGTTTATCACCATAATAAATTCTGTTTACCACATGAATAAATTATCAGTTTACCACCAGAATAAATCCTCAGTTTACAACCAGAATAAATCCTCAGTTTACCACCAGAATAAATCTTCAGTTTCACCAGGATAAATCCTCAGTTTATCACCAGAATAAATCTCAGTTTACTACCAGAGTAAATTCTCAGTTTACTACCAGATTAAATCCTCAGTTTACCACCAGAATAAATCCTCAGTTTACAACCAGAATAAATCCTCAGTTTACCACCAGAATAAATCTTCAGTTTCACCAGAATAAATCCTCAGTTTATCACCAGAATAAATCTCTGTTTACTACCAGAGTAAATTCTCAGTTTACTACCAGATTAAATCCTCAGTTTACCACCAGAATAAATCCTCAGTTTACAACCAGAATAAATCCTCAGTTTACCACCAGAATAAATCTTCAGTTTCACCAGAATAAATCCTCAGTTTATCACCAGAATAAATCTCAGTTTACTACCAGAGTAAATTCTCAGTTTACTACCAGATTAAATCCTCAGTTTACCACCAGAATAAATCCTCAGTTTACAACCAGAATAAATCCTCAGTTTACGACCAGAATAAATCTTCAGTTTCACCAGAATAAATCCTCAGTTTATCACCAGAATAAATCTCAGTTTACTACCAGAGTAAATTCTCAGTTTACTACCAGATTAAATCCTAAGTTTACCACCAGAATAAATCTTCAGTTTCACCAGAATAAATCCTCAGTTTATCACCAGAATAAATCTCAGTTTACTACCAGAGTAAATTCTCAGTTTACCACCAGAATAAATCTTCAGTTTCACCAGAATAAATCCTCAGTTTATCACCAGAATAAATCTCAGTTTACTACCAGAGTAAATTCTCAGTTTACTACCAGATTAAATCCTCAGTTTACCACCAGAATAAATCCTCAGTTTACAACCAGAATAAATCCTCAGTTTACCACCAGAATAAATCTTCAGTTTCACCAGAATAAATCCTCAGTTTATCACCAGAATAAATCTCAGTTTACTACCAGAGTAAATTCTCAGTTTACCACCAGAATAAATCTTCAGTTTCACCAAAATAAATCCTCAGTTTATCACCAGAATAAATCTCAGTTTCCTACCAGAGTAAATTCTCAGTTTACTACCAGAGTAAATCCTCAGTTTACTACCAGAGTAAATTCTCAATTTACCACCTGAATAAATTCTCAGTTTACAACCAGAATAAATCCTCAGTTTACCACCAGAATAAATCCCCAGTTTCACCAGAATAAATCCTGAGTTTATCACCAGAATCGGTCATGATTAGCCATTGTGCATAAATATGTGACCTTAAACACCAATAAATAAATAAATAAATTATCACCAGAATAAATCTCAGTTTACTAACAAAGTAAATCCTCAGTACTACCAGAGTAAATTCTCAGTTTACTACCAGAGTAAATCCTCAGTTTACTACCAGAGTAAGTCCTCAGTTTACCACCAGAATAATTCCTCAGTTTCACGAGAATAAATCCTCAGTTATCACCAGAATAAATCTCAGTTTATCACTATAATAAATCATCAGTTTACCACCAGAATAAATCCTCAGTTTACCACCAAAATAAATTCTCAGTTTACCACCATAATAAATCATTAGTTTACCACCAGAATAAATCCTCAGTTTACCACCAGAATAAATCCTCAGTTTCACGAAAATAAATCATCAGTTATCACCAGAATAAATCTCAGTTTACCACTATAATAAATCATCAGTTTACCACCAGGATAAATCCTCAGTTTACCACCAAATTAAATTCTCAGTTTACCACCATAATAAATCATTAGTTTACCACAAGAATAAATCCTCAGTTTACCACCAGAATAAATCCTCAGTTTGTCACCAGAATAAATCTCAGTTTACTACCAGAATAAATCTCAGTTTACTACCAGAATAAATCCTCAGTTTACTACCAGATTAAATCTCAAGTTTACCACCAGAATAGATCCTCAGTTTATCACCAGAATAAATCCTCAGTTTACCACTAAAATTTTGGAAAATGACAAAATTCAGGTTTGTTGAATATTCCTGGTAATGGAATACTTTTCATTTAGAAAGCAGCTATTCATTTAACACTTGACTTTTTGAGTGGTATATCATCTCCTTTTGTTTATTAATTTGATATAGTTGCAGCCGCAAACATCTATCCTGAGAACAACAAAGGTATTATAAAGAAATTTGATGATGTGTTCAATTACCTGAAAGAAGATGATTTAAGTTTAGCTATTGGCATATCACAATTGATGGAAAAGGTTTCCAAGTCACAGCCTGAGGTAGGTACATATATTTTTCTTTCATGTAACAAACAATGCACTTGAGATCCTCTTCCTTTATGTTAATTGGGGATCTTGAGTCGACATTGTCTAGGTCTCTCTTAATAGAAGTTATTTCTGTTCCCCTTTCTGTAGGATGGTATATTATTACAGATCTTTATTGTTCATTGTGTAATCAGCTTGTCCACTGCCAAATTTTTATTCATGCACATACTTTTGCAAACCTTTTTAAAAAGGTTAAAGCCTTCCAAACATGGAATATAATCCCTTAAATCGATTGAGCTGTGTGTTTGAAACAAAAATTAAGACTTTTTCAGTTATTCAAGAAGTTGTTTTGCGATTATCATCCTCTAGTCCTGTTGTGTAAAGGGCTAACAGGAGTTAAATCCTAATTAAGGCCCCCACAAAGTAGATCCTCTGTTTCTCAGGCCATTTTTTATAAAATTGCATGCGTGCGGGCGTTTTTTTATTTTATTTTTTATTTTTGTAATTATTTCTTTGCCATTAAAAAGTTCATGTTCTTGATTTGTTTTATGTTTTAGGCCCCATAATCTACAGAATAGCACAGGTAGTGGTGTATTACATCCCTTGAGTGCAAGAAGGCTTTGCAATGCTAAAGTGGTGTATTACGTCCCTTGAGTGCAAGAAGGCTTTGCAATGCTAAAGCATTGCAAAGCCTTCTTGCACTCAAGGGACAATTTTATTAACTTGGGTAAAATATCAGACATAATCCATTCGATTTTGATTTTTTTAAGTTTGGATAGGTTATAAAAAGAGAGCATGCGGCAGCCAAAAGGACCATGCAGGAGGGCCTGAGAAACAGATTTTTCTTTTTTTTGGCCTAATAATATACAAATTTTTTATTTCCTATTTTGAAGAAGTACATTGTACTGTATTTTTCTGTTCCAGTTATTTACAGAAGAGAAAGTTGACACAGTTTTAAAGATATCTGAAAATCAGCAACTTCGCTATTACTGTCTTACCATCATCAAAAATATATCAGAAACACATCCTGGGAAAATTAAAAAACTCCTGCAGAAATTTTTGACAGTTGCTGCGAAAGAAGAAACATTTTACCATAACTTTCAAGAGATATTGGTAAACATTGCAATGAAATTTAAGGTACATGTCCTGGTTTTACACTTTACATCCAAATTCAATAGCTCCTTTAAGTCTTTTAACCCTTGGGTGTTTAATTCCAATTTTATCAGTTTTTACTGCAACAAAACATGTGCCCAGGTAAACTTGCAAGGTGCATTCTAAGTACTAGAGGCAGCCAAGGCTAGAAACAACTACAAATCCTCAGGATGTAGACTGTCATAGTGTAGCAAAATATTTTTTAAAATCTCCAGGACTTTAGAGGTAAACACCACTTTCGTGAGTGGTAATACCCAGTTGAGCTGTTATGGTGCTGTATTAGATGTTGTGCGTGGAGGCTAATCTAATCACTCCTAAATACATCAGATCATCTCTAGGGTAACTGTCATGAACAGGGTTACCAGCATTCTGTAAAAGATGGGGAAACTTCTTTTTTTTTCGTTTTTAGCTGCGACGAGCAGCTCTATATGTGACAATGTTGGTCTGTCTGACGGTTGGTCTGTCACCAACGAGTTTTAAAAACACCATAACTCCTAAAATACTTGATGGAATGACACCATACTTGGTATGCAAGTGCATCTTCATCATGTCTACACCCTCTCAATAGTGCATGTCATTCGGATAATTTCTATCACATTTATAGACTTGTCACCAACGAGTTTTAAAACATCATTGGCATTGCACGAATCGTCGCAACTTCGGCACTGTGACAATGCATCTTGTTAACTGGTTGAGTGCAAGAATCCACTATCATGGCTCTATTGAAAAGTTCTGAAAGCCACTTTAGTGGCTTTACACTGTTTTCATAGGCTTGTTGTTTTCTTATCAGTAGAAAAAAAATGTTTATATAAAATTATTTTGTTACAATTTAGTGTAGAGTGCCAACACCTAACCAGTTAAAGTATGGGAATTGTCATGAATTTTAGAAAATGGTCTGGACATTTTCAGATTACATCGTAGGGTAATTTCCTGGAATCCATGACCATTATGCTTATGAAGCTCTATTAAACAAGACATAATAGATTAATTGCCTACCTCAAATAAACTAAGGCCACATGAGTTTATTGACATGGGATATTTGGTGGTTGTTGGAGTAATTCTTAGGTAGTTTACACAATTCTTTATTCAGTTAACAGGTCTATACTCATTTAACATGGTAAATTTGTACCAGAGGAACAGGCCTGAAAATAAGCGGTCTGACATTTGCAGAATGAGGTCCCCAGATGGAGAATTTGATGATGCTATCCCATACAGTAAGCCAATTTATCCTCTGAGTACCTCTTTCTGTTTAGTTTTGAGACCCTGATTCAGATTGGGGTTCACAGAGAGTAAATTTAGAGTGATGCTACTCTGCTGTGCAGGGTAGCATCACTAAATTCACCCTCTGGGGACTTAATTTTGCAGATGACAGTCTGCTTATTTTCTGGCTTGCAGAGGAATGGTAAATGTTTTTTTGTTTGAATGTTATATGTATATAATGGTTATTCGGTTAAAAAATATTCAATTAAGAATGGGCTACGCTGTATTTGTAATGGAAAAGCTAAAATTGTGTAAAAATGAATGTCATTTGCTAAGTTTACAATTTATTCACAACAGATAACTGCATAGTGTTATCTGTAATGTCTGTACTTATTTTTTGTTTTATTCAGGATGAGTCTGTAAAGGTAATAGATTTCATCATCAAAAAGATTCAATCAACAAAAAACATCACTGTGATTCAGGTGGGTCTTGGTGGTTTGCGTGTTTTGGCTGGAAAATATATGGATGATGTTAAGAAGCATCGACCAGTGATTGAAAAGACTAAAGCTACTCATGACGATGTCCATGTGAAAGACCAGTGCACTGCTTTAATAGACTTGTTTGAAGGTAGAAGGTAAGTATTTCATAAGAACAGTATGTGGAGAGTGTATTATCACTAAATCACCCAAGCAATAATTGCAAATTTGTTGCAAAGCATAACCAGCACTGGCAAAATTTCAGTCAATGGACCTCCGAGTTAACCTGGAGGTCCATTGGCTGAAACATTGCTTGTGTTTTTTGTTAATATGTACAAAATTTGAAAGTTATAGCTTGGGTGATAACTACACTGTGCGGGTGATTTAGTTGCAATCCACTCTCCACGTACTGAACCTGAAGTCTTCATTTCTGAACTAAATGCTGGGGTTTTGTTGGAATTTTGTAATGTGAATCAACATCTTGTCAGTTAGAAATATCAATCAACACAAATATTATATTATCTAGGATATTGCTAAGTCCTATATTTTATTAATTTTTTGCCTTGTAAATGATGTCAGATATCAAGCATTTCCCATAATGCAACTGCAAATATACCCGTTGATGCCTATTTGACAGTGCTTAGAGGGCACAGACAAACAAGATATTGTTGGTTGAATGTTTGCTCATTCATAAACAATGTGTAATCATTGAAGAGGTTGCCTTTAAGCTATTAACTGACAGTTTCCATGTAGATATGAAATTTCAAATTCAGAGATATCGTTCAGAAATGTTATGCAACTAGTAAGTCAAATTCTGTATGGTGTATGGTAAATTGTTCAGCATTGGAAAAATGTGTGCAGTTAAAAGGATAGTTTGAAAATTGATAATCAGTTACTTGGAGTGCCAGAAGCGAGTAACAAAGTCTGATACAGGTTTGCTCAGTCCAGACTTTGAGAACTTTTGAGTTTTTATTGCATAAGGTTTTTAAGTTAAGAATTGGGGATCTTGTAAATTAGCTAGCATCTTTTGTTTTGGCCATTCGAAGTCTTATTTATGTTTGGCTGCTCTAGCTTCTTCTATTCATCCAGCAACATTGATTTAGTACCCAATCAGATTTTGTATTGTTCTCTTCTTTTGGAGCCTTTTAGCTAACCTACTATGAAGTAGGGTGAGTTCTTGCTATTACCCAGGTGCATCGCCGTTGACATTGGTGTCAGTGTTGGTGTTTTTTAAGAGTTTATGTTCAGCTGAGTTACTTTGAACCCCATGACCACAAAGCTTCTATTTTGCAGTTATGGATTGTTTAGCACTATCCTACACTGTTTAACCCTTTACCTAACATAATTGCCTAAACCGGCCAGTGATTTTCACAAACATTACCATTCAGTTTTCGATATTTTGGCAAGGGGGTATTAAGTGTTACACTTGTCTGTCCTTTGTATGTAAGAACGTCTTGTACATTCATCCGGAATATGGTTTCCGTGCGATAACTTTAGTTTGACTGAATGAAATGAAATAAAATTTTATAGATAGGTTTATAACTACATAATACAGGTTGAGATTGATAGTGGGCTTGGTCTGATATTTTGGGGGGAGTTATGGACCTTTTCCGACTTAGAAAACATGTTGATATTGGTTTCCGGATACTATAGTTTGACTGATCAAAATAAAACAAAATTTTATACATAGGTTTATAACCACATAATACAAGTTGAGATTGATAGTGGACTTGGTTTGATATTTTTTGGCACAGTTATGGCCAATTTCCGACTTAGAAGACATGTTGATATTGGTTTCCCGATGGTAACTTGAGGTATAGGTGCCAGATTTCAACCAAACTTGAAATATAGCTTACTGTAGACAATATACCAGATGGGTTTGATTTTGATTGTGGTACAGCAATTTTTATCAGAGTTATGGTACCTTTTGTACTTTGTTAACCACTAAATATAGTTTATCATAAAGCTGGGACATTCTTTCCCATGGACACATTTGGTGACCTGCTGTATTGGTGCTATGGTTTGATGGAGATAAGATATTTATTAATTCAATATCAACAAAGATAAATGTCTAGAAACTCATTCTTGTCAAGGTATGGGTGTGGGGGGGGGGGGGGGGGGGGAGGGGGCAAAGCCACCCTTGGCCTTGCACTTGTTTTCATTTTTTTGTTTCTAAAACATAGCTTATGACCCCTCTTGGGAATGAGCTCATTGAACTCATTCCAATGAGGTGTCATAAGCTATGATTTTGATGCGAAACCTGAAAAAATTCAGTTATTCAAGAATTTTGTATGCTTTTCATGTTAGGAAAAGGGTTAAGAGTTAATCCTGATTGCCAACAGTGTCTCGGTGTTCTAAGGTATACATTCACATTGATGGTGCACTTACCTTCCATCACTGTTAATTATAACTCTCCTTGAGTACAGTTAGTATTTTGGAGAGTCTGGCAGTTGCATGTATCTGCTCAGTTGCTCTCTCTGGGTTTTCCAGCTTCCACCACCCATAAAACGGTGTAACTTTATTTGACCCTGGCTGTTGAAACTGTTGTTAAACCCCAATAAACAAACAATCTGTAATACGTACATAAATAATTACATGTACAAGATTGTGGCGCTTTGGGAAGCATACAGGATTTGAAGTTCTTGAAAATACTTGAGCAATGAATCTTGCTTGTAAAACCTTGAAATCCTTGACAAAGAGTAATTTTTAGCTTAACTTGACAAAGTCAAGATAAGCTATTGCCATCACGCATGCGGAAGTTTGTGAGTCTTTCACATTTTTATGCCCCCCGACTTAAGTCAGGTGGCATATAGTGATTGAAGTGTGCATGTGTCCGTCCGTGTGTGTGTGTGTGTGTGTGTCCAAGCCAATAACTCAAAAACTGTTAGGGCCACAGTCATCAAACTTCACACAATTATAAAGAACCATGGGAAGATGTGTCACACACCCTAGCCGGATTCGTACCTTCAAAGTCAAGGTCACATTTCAAGGTCACACTAAAAATCGGTCAATATTCGTGTCTCAGCCATAACTCAGAAACGAATCATAGTACAATTGTTAAACCTTTTACAGATGTTAAGGACAGTCAGAAGGTGTGTCGTGTATTAATAGTTTCTGCCGCATTGGCAAGGTGAAGGTCACAGGTGGGGGGGGGGGGGGTGGACGGAGGGCATGTGCTACCTTAGTAACATTCTTCTTGTCCTTTAGCACAGGTTACACCTCATAGTTCTTGTCCGATCATCACCAAATTTCATATGCAGGTTTGGGGTCATGTCTAGATGAGAACGGCCACTTTTGGTTGCTATTGGTCAACCGTGATGGCTGCCCGAGCCCAAAACCCGAAAACCTTTAGCACAGTCTACAAATTGTATTTATGAAGGGATTTCATTGTAACTTGGTAGGATGCCTCTGTATAATATCTACATGAAAACGTCTCCTTTTGGTCATGATCTGTCAATCATGACGGCTGCCCAAGCCCGAAACCCAAAAACTTTTAGCACAGTCTGCAGGTCATATTTAATGTGGAGGGATTCCATTGTAACTTGGTAGGATGACTCTGTATGATGTCTGGATGAGAACTTCCCCATTTGGTCCTGATCTGTCAACTGTGATGACTGCCCGAGCCCAAAACCCGAAAACATTTAGCACAGTCTACAGGACGTATTTATGGAGGGATTTCATTGTAACTTGGTAGGTTGACTTAATATAATGTCTAGATGAGAACGTCCCCTTTTGGTCGCGATTGGTCAACTGTGATGGCTACAGGGGCCCAAAGCCTAAAAACCTTTAGCACAGTCCACATGTAGGTCATATTTATGAAGGGATTCCATTGTAACTTGGTAGGATGACTCCAGGTAATGTCTAGATGAGAACGTCCCCTTTTGGTCACAATCATTCAGCCATGATGGCTGCCCAATCCCAAAACCTGAAAACCTTCACCAGTCTATAGGTCGTATTTATTAAGGGATTTCATTCATTGTAACTTGGTAGGTTGACTCCATATAATGTCTGGATGATAATGTCTCTTTTTGGTTATGATTGGTCAACTGTGATGGCTACAGGGGCCCAAAGCCTGAAAACTTTTAGCACAGTTTACAGGTCATATTTATGAAGGGATTTCATTGTAACTTGGTAGGATAACTCCAGATAATGCCCAGATGAGAACGTCACATTTTGGTCACGATCAATCTACTATGATGGCTGCCTGAGTCCAAAACCCGAAAAACTTTAGCACAGACAATAGGTCGTATTTATGAAGGGATTTCATTGTAACTTGGTAGGATGACTCAGTATAATGTCTAGATGAGGACATCCCCCTTTTTTTTTGTTGCGATCGGTCAACTGTGATGACTAGACTGGCCCAAAGCCCGAAAACCTTTGGCACAGTCTACAGGCCGTATTTATGAAGGGATTTCATTGTAACTTGATAGGATGACTCGTTTTGGAATAATTTCACTGTAACTTGGTAACTTTCGTTGACATACATTATCTGTGAGGACCACATACATTAACTGTGAGGTGCCACATTAACTTACCCCTCAGTTCTTTAGTACAATCTACACCTCATATTGTTTTTATTGAAAACATAGCATACAGGGAATAGAAATTAACATATTCCCAATTATCACAATTCTTGTCTTATTTCTTAATCCTTTCATAAACATTGAACTTTATCCTTTTCATCAAACACAACACACAGACAATTTAAGCTACATTGTCATTGACACTTTCATTATTGGGCCTCTCGATACAATCCCTGTGGAGAACCTGAGAAATTGTGCAGTACTCATTCACTGCGGTAGACATATTTTATTTTATTTGTTTAAAAAAGGCGGTTACTCACACAATATGCAAATAACAGGCCAAATTTGTATTAAAGGTATAATGATGGATTTTTTGTTTGGAAGTTATATTCAGTTAACAGTTTTATTCAGTTAAGAGATATCCAATTGCGTGAACTCCATTGTATTTGCATTGTAGTCACAATGCAGCCATAGATGCTGAATGTGTCCGTAAACTTCAAAGAAACAAACTTGGCGGGTATTTGAATTTTGGAATTTTGATGGATTACTTAAAAAATTCAGTGTTACCATTCTCTTACATCATTAATGTTCTCTCTAAGAGCTAACCAAGAAATGATTTAGACACTAGTATGATCGTTGAAGGAAATGATGTGATAATCATTCTTTGCAAATAATGAACAAATCACTGATTAAAGTCAGAGAATGGTCTTATTAATGAAAAACATATTGAACCTTTCATTGATAGTTCTAACAGCATATTCCAATATGTACTGTAAATTAAGATACTTCTTTAACCCTTTACCTAACATGAAAAGCAGACGACACTTGTAAACAAAATTCTTGAATAACTATTTTTTTTTCATTTTTTGTCTCAAAAACATAGGTTATGACCCCTCGTTGGAACGAGCTCGACGAGCTCATTCCAACGAGGGGTCATAACCTATGTTTTTGAGACAAAAAATGAAAAAGTAATGAAAATTAATTCGCGATTTTTGAGAATAGCGCTGGCCGGTTTTGGCCGTTACGTTGGGTAAAGGGTTAAGCAAAATGATACATTCCTTGAAATGGCTGAAAAGTACTTGGAAAAATTTCTTGAAAGTGCTTAGAGTTTAATTTTGGACATTGCAGTATTCTGGATTTATACCATGATTGCAGTGTGTATTCCAAATTACCCAGTACAGTACAGACATTGTGATTTGTGCACCATCCATGGAATAAGGCCTACATTTTAGAATGGCATGTAAGAGCACCTCTGATTGGTCCTTAAGCATCTGATTGTCATCATGACATGAATGAAATGCTTCAACACAAAGCAGCATCAAGCAAGAAAGTGAACAGCCACCCAAAGGTGATAATAGTATTTTTATACTGTTCCAATGACCCAGACATAGCTGCTGGTGCTAACTCTTAAAATATAGGGCCAAACACAAATTTTGCCCCCCAATCCCCAAAATTTGCATCTAAAACCAAAGAAAACATGTCCTGAAAGGCCCTCCACACTTCACCTCTACTGCGCATGCGCAGTGTCAAGGACGTTCCGAAATTGGCGCCATTAATCATTCTAAGTTTGGCCCTTCATCAGTTAACATCTGACTGATCTTTGTGCTTGTAAATCTCAGTTTAAATGATGCCAGACACATAAATATTAGTGAAATGGTGATTCTAAGGAGGATAGAGAAGGAGGAGAGGAAAAATGTGTGACAGAATATTATCAGGGCTGTAACTTAAAACTTTTTAATGAAATTATGTTAAGTTACCTATATTTTTATACTGTACCAATGACCCAGACTTAGCTGGTGCTAACTCCAACAAAACCAGGGCCAAACACAAATTTTGCCCCCCAATCCCCAAAATTTGCATCCAAAACAAAAAGAAATCATGTCCTAAAGGACCTCCATAGTACGCCTCTACTGCGCATGCGCAGTGACGCAGTCGTCCCGAAATTGGCGCCAATTATCATTCTCTGTTTGGCCCTTCATCAGTCAACATCTCACTGATCTTTGTGCTTGTAAATCTCAGTTTAAAGGATGCCAGACACGTAATTTTTGGAGAAAATGTGATTCTAAGGAGGATAGAAGGAGGAGAGGAAAAAGAAGTGGCAAAAAATAATCAGGGCTGTACTTAAAATTTTTTGATGAAATTATGTTAAGTTGCCTATATTTTTATACTGTACCAATGACCCAGACATAGCTGGTGCTAACTCTTAAAATATAGGGCCAAACACAAATTTTGCCCCCCAATCCCCAAAATTTGCATCTAAAACTAAAGAAAACATGTCCTGAAAGGCCCTCCACACTTCGCCCCTACTGTGCATGCGCAGTGTCAAGGACGTTCCGAAATTGGCGCCATTTATCATTCTAAGTTTGGCCCTTCATCAGTTAACATCTGACTGATCTTTGTGCTTTTAAATCTCAGTTTAAATGATGCCAGACACATAAATATTAGTGAAATGGTGATTCTAAGGAGGATAGAAAAGGAGGAGAGGAAAAGAATGTGTGACAGAATTTTATCAGGGCTGTAACTTAAAATTTTTTAATGAAATTATGTTAAGTTACCTATTTTCAAGGCAGCAGCCATTTTGTTGTCATTCTGATTATTTAGTTACACTGTTTTTCAAGTGTTTTTCCTCTCTCCCTGTCCTTTAAGTTCCCCCTTGCTATTCTCCCATGCTTTTGGCATAGTTTCTGTAATTATTATTACTAAAATTTCTTGGGAGTTTTGGCTGTATAACAGAATGAATTCTGTTCTTTCCCCATATTTACGTCTTCACCTACGGGTGGTTAGGCGTTGTGTTCTGCATCTACCATCTGATGTTCTGCAGTTTCTTCCCTGGAAGTCTCTGTTTTGCATCAGATGGTGTATTTTTGGTAACTGATTTCGGGCCTGGGTGCCTGGAGTCTTATTTTAGTGTTTTTACACTCATTGTTTACATTTACAACAGCCCTCTGTGTGAGGGGGGGATTTCTAAATAATAATATCTTTATGTTATTTTAATCATAACTAGATACATTATTATTGTTCGTAAGTGTTGAAAAAATTGTTTAAAATATTTTTAAAATTTTTGTCCACACTTAGGCTTGGGATCCATTGGGGCTCAACGTTACTTTTCAGAAACTTGGGCTGTTCTGAAAAAATATTTTTTCAAAATATTTTGATTTCAATTATTTTTTCTATATTAATGGATCATATTATTATTATGTATTTTGATTGCCAGGGGTTAGTGCGAGTACCAGGACTTGTTTTCTTTTCACATTGAAAGGATATTGATCAATTGCTTTAAGAGGAAGTCTTCCTCTGACCTTATTATCATTCTATATGTGGTCAGTGTACTCGCATTAACTCCTGTTCTGTATCGTATGATTTCGATGACAATATGGGAAGCGTATGTCACGGTATGTTGTTGGGGATTTGGACACTCCGGTCCTTTCCCCGCAGGGTCACTCTACTTTATCAATTTCTATTTCAGACGATCAAGATTAGGGTGATGTATCTGTGATGTCTTCCAACAGTGTGCCTCCGTCGTCACAATTAATGAAGGGCTAGCGGAAAAGTGCTCATGTAATACGCCAATTGCCTAAGAGGACCCTAGTAGGTTCGACGGCCTTTGACGTCCGCTAGCTCGCCCAGTGTAGCGTCCATTCACCGAATGGTTCGGCAGCCGGGTTCGTCCGTTGCGGTCTAGAAGGAATTTTGGGGTGATGCGAGCACTATAAAATTAACTTAATGCACACCCAGTGACGGCGGATCGGAGGGAGAACGGAGGAAGCCTTTTAGTCCGGTTCATAGCTCGTTCCGGTCCATCCGGACGGCAAGCGAGAGAGGCCCCTCTCTCGTTCAACAACATCTGGCCCCAGATGTTGTGGTACTAATGTGTAGTTAGCGGAGCATACGTCCGTCGCTCGGGACGCTCCGTTGTATAGGCAGTCCGCTGAGACTGCTAAGGCTTCCTCTTCTCGTCAGCGCACACGACCGCACCTTGGCTGCGTGACCGCCGATATATTACCAGCTTCGCCGATCAAGGATTCTTCGGCGACCAGGTCACACCATCCGGCAGCCAGGGATTCGAGACCGATGGACTCCGGACGTTCGCATAGAAAAAGTATGCGGGAGCCATCTGATGCGGAGCTGCCCTCGGCGAAGCAGCGATAGACTGCGCCTCCGCAGGTCTCGACGCCGGACATTCTTGTGCACATAGCACAGCTTATCGCAGCATCCCAGCAGCCGACAGAAACGGTGTCGGATCGAGAATTATCCGACAGCGCTGGGTCGGTAGCCGGGGACTCGAGGCCTGCAGACTCCGGACGTTCGCATAGGAAGTGTGCGGGAGTCAACGTACACGGAGCTTCCAGCGGCAATGCATCGTAAGTCCGCTACTGCACAGGCCTCGGGAACGGATGTGCTTTCCTTAATAGCACAGTTTATCGCAGCATCCCAGCATCAACTGAATCTGTCGCATATATTTTATCCGACGATGCTGGGTCGGGACGCTCCGTGGAAGCGGGTACGGACGTCCGAAAGTTTCATCCGGTCCGATGGGATACCGAAAGGGATTCGGTGGATTTCAAGCTTTCCCTTTCGGAACAACATATGCTGCGATGCCGGATAAGAAACTGATAGCGTCGGTGGACTTAGAAATTTTTGGTTCGGTTCAGGGACATCGTCCCTCAGTTCCGACATAGTCCAATAATGTCACACAAACTTTCGAATTATTGAACGACGCTACATATATTATTATTTTATGCTTGCTATCCAAGCATTTCTGGTTTCTTGTTCGAAGAGTTATGGAGATGTCTTTCAAAAGTGTGCCTCTGTCGTCATAGTTAATGAAGAGTTAGCGGCAATAAGTGCTCATGGAATATGTCTATTGCTTACGGAGTGACATTCGCTAGCTCACCCGGTGTAGCGTACATTCATCGAATGGTTCGGCTGCCGGGTTCGTCCGTTGCGGTCTAGGAAGGAGATTTGGGTGATGCGAGCACTTTAATTACTTTAGTACTCACCCAGTGACGGCAGATTGAGGACAGATCGGAGGAAGCCGACAACATAGGGGACCGCATGTTGTTCAGATATTTTACATTCGGAGCATATGTCCGTTGCTTGGGACGCTCCGTTATATTGACAGTCCGAGAGACTGTCTTTAATGCTTCCTCATCCTCACAGCAGGGCACACGACCGCACATTGGCTACGTGACCTCGAGTATCCGATCAGTTTCGGCATTCAGTGATTCCACAGCGAATAGGTCACGCCATCCGGTAGCCAAGGGACACGAGGCTTATACACTCCGTTCGCTCGCATATTGGAAGTATGCACGGGGTAACGATCTCGGAGCTTCCTGCGGCAATGCATCGTAAGACCGCTGCTCCTCAGGCCTCAGTGACGGACGTGCTATCCGAGTTAGCACAGTTGTTTCGCAGCATCCCAGCAATTGACGGTTTCTCGGTCGAATCAGGAATTATCCGACGGCGCTGGGTCGGTGCGGTCCGCGGTTGCATCAAGCTACGGACGACCGAACGCTTTGTAGGGTCCGACAGGATGGCGAAAGGGATTCGAAAGATTTCGAGTTTTCCCTTTAGTAGTATCGGAAGATGCCTTTCATATCTTCTGGCATTTTTTCCAGTGATTATTTTTCGGACTTCATGGCTGCGATCTTGGTTAAGAGACTTATAGCGTCATTGGACTCGGATTTTTCGATCGGTACAGGGACTTTGTCCCTGACTTACCGACGCAGTCCAATATTGTCATTACAACATGTGTTTTATTTTTCGACGCTATATATTTATATATATATACAAGCCTGCTACTAAGCATGATAGTTTAGTTTCTTGTCCGCGTGGCTCATTTCTGCCATTTTATCTTTTTTACATATAGTTTATTTTGGCAGAGCAGGGCATACCAAGAGTTCATATGCGTCTAGACGGTGTGATTAAAGACTGCATATATTCTTTTCGCCGTTATGTCTTTTCCAATTTCAATGTTGGGAACGACATTATGTATAGTAGACTTAACTTAGACGCTTTATTATACGTAATCCGCCTTACTGAGGCGTTATCATTACGTCTTCAAGAAAAGATTTACGGGATATTATTCTCAATGTAATTTCTTTTGAGGGCAGTAGTTTGTTCACGTATAACTCCGCCCTTCAGTGGCTGATTGGAGTTGGTTAGACGTGATGCAGCCCTAGCTACATCCACGCGTGGATAGTAGGTTAAGAACTCTCTCAGAGTCGCTTCGTTCTCGGAGGAGCTTCTCTTCGACGGCAACTTTCCGGCAATCCATGAATTGCTTGATTTATACATTCTCTTGTCTATCTAGTGTTACAAGAGATTCAGACTGGGGCAAACATTCGGTGGTTGACTCAGAGAGTGCCGCCGCAGTTGCCGGACCCGAGTGTGGCTGTTATGACGGTTGCCAGTCAAACAGATTGGGATATATACTGATCCCTACGGATTCGAAGTGCCAGGGTCTTTGGGTTCCGCAGTCTTTTAACTATCAGTTTAACTTCCGCGGAATAATGTTTTTTAGGCTTGCTTTGTGTCATTGCATGAACATTATTCAGAAACGCATGCCCAAATTCCTGTCCTTTAATTCGACAGTAGTGGCGTATCTCCGGAACCAGGGAGGCACTCTTTCGTTTCCGTTATCCAATTTAATGGAAAGAATCCGTCTGTTGGTTATACTACACCAAGTTCAGTTTTGGTCCGTCATATTCTGGGTCGTCTGATTGTTTTATTGCACTCCCGTTCTCTTACGGGTCGCTTGTTGCTGTCAGAATGGACTCTCAACAAACAAGTATTTAATCAGATTTGCTATCTATGGGAGCGCCCAATGATGTTTTATTTATGACACAGCTTGCTAATCAATTGCAGACGTATGTGTTGGCTTGTCCAGATCTCTGAGCTAATACTGTTAACGCTCTATTGATCTATAGGACGGAATGATAGGATACGCGTATCCTCCGGCGCTGTTGTTTTAGCAGGTATTGCTAAGATAAACAACCACAATACATTTCTGTTGATAGCATCTCTATCTTCACAGAGATCATGAGTAATTTACTCTCTTGTCTACTGTGGATCTTAACGTGAAATCTTCCTCTATGTGAGGATCTTTTTTCACTGGGTAAATCGTGCCATCTTTATCACAACCAGCAAGGTCGCAACCTTCATGTATTCCGTTGTGTGGTCCATATTGCATTGTAAGCACTGTACTGGACGAGCTTTGGACGCGATTTCTTACTATAGGAGAGCCTCTTCTTCGCTATTCTATGCGACTAAAGTGGAGGCTCTTCCGTCGTGGTGTAGGGATCATTATGTTCATATGGTTGATCCCTCCATACTACTCATTGCTATTTTTTAGTATACTTGTTTCACAAGATCTACTGCAGCCTGTTGTTATTTAGGTTATAGGTTTATGTTACCTCATACCTATGCACTCTACGATAGTTTACATTTGAGTCTTTTGTCTCTTTATCTAAGTCAGTTAGTAACTTTTTGATAAATAGACTTAGAATCTTTAGATTAAATTCCTATACGGATTTTAACTTCGGTTCTTATTTAGCTAAGTAATCATTTGAGCCTCTGGAAACAGTAGTTTTCAAATTCTGACCTTTTAGACAGTAATCCTGTTGGTTTCTCTTTTACTGTAGAGTCAGTGAGTTTCATGCACTATCGATGGATGATTTTCACTTTCATAGTTTCGGAATCAATACTTCCGTTACTATTTAGGTTGGATTGTTGCATAAGAGTTAGGCTCCTATTATCCGGAACCTATTATTTTAAGGTCCTTCCGTCTTCGTATGGACATAGGCCTTTACTCTTCCGGGTACAGTTTATGTATTTATAAACAGATATCTGTTTATTACAAGGGCGTAAGCTTCTTCTGTCTTTGATGTCTAGTAGAAGGACGTTACGCTCCATTTTATTGTTAATGGATTCTATTAACTAGCGTTCTGCTTATGGTATATCATTGGCTTAGCAGTTGTGCTTAAGATTTCGGCTCATGAAGTAAGAGTTCTTCTACTTCTTGGGCTTACATTAATAGTGTTGCTATTATAGATTTTTGAAGGCTGCTCATTGCGCTCAGCCATCCATTCATGAATTTTATCTCAGAAATATCGAGTCCATTTCTGGAGGCCTCTATTGTTAGGTCTAGTCTCTACTGCTCAGAATGTCATTCACTTAACAGTTGCTACTATAGCTAGGTAGGCTGTCTGTTTCGGCAGTGTCTCCGTTCGGCTGCCCTCTTCGCTCTGGGCTATTTGACCCAGGGCAAGAAAAAGGGGGGGGGGGGGGGAGGGTGTTCCCTTGGGTCACCTGTTTTTTACTATGAAAACAAGGGGATACCTCCTCCGGAGTTAGTAATTCTGAGCTGTTATTGGGATGGTTGTTTAGTGAGAAGTTTAAGTTATAAAATTCATTCAAGTCTTAGTTTTTAAAGTATAGCTTTTGTATATTGCATATGTCAACGGACATGATTATGCAATTCTCACACACTTTTAGGAGTATAAGAGTCTCTATTCTCTAGACTTACTTTATTATTGGCTTACTTTAAAAATTATTAGTATAAGGATTATTGGATATTAATAGAGTACATGGATGTATGAAGCTCAATTTTTGGAAGGTGTTGTATCTTTCTAAGTTATCATAAATAAGAAAGATACATGTAAGGCCTATTACTTCTTTCCCCTACAGGGGATGACTCTATTTTATTTTATTGAGCGTATTCCATTTTGCTCTATGTCCTTGGCCCTCCAGCCTTTTTACTATTCAGCTATGTCTGGGTCATTGGTACAGTATAAAAATGTTAAAAAATTTATAGTAATTTATATATTTTTTATACTTACCAATGACCCAGACGGGGATGGCCCTCCCAGGAGTTGGGAACTCTTGCCTCCCCGCTGAGTACATAGCGCTTACCAGGCACTGGTTATTAGAATGATAAATGGCGCCAATTTCGGAACGTCCTTGACACTGCGCATGCGCAGTAGGGGCGAAGTGTGGAGGGCCTTTCAGGACATGTTTTCTTTAGTTTTAGATGCAAATTTTGGGGATTGGGGGGCAAAATTTGTGTTTGGCCCTATATTTTAAGAGTTAGCACCAGCTATGTCTGGGTCATTGGTAAGTATAAAAAATATATAAATTACTATAAATTTTTTAACTTTCGAGGCATGGGCCTCTTGTTGTCATTCTTGCTAATTGTTGCACTGCTTATTCAGTGTTTCCTCTCCCCTAGCCTTCTAAAGTCCCCCCTGGCAATTCTCCCATGCTTTTGGCATATTTTTGAGAAGTTTCATTTCTAAAATTTCCTGGGAGAGTTGCTTGGTTACAGAATGTTTTCTGTTATTTTCCCCATAGTTACGTTTTCACCCATGGGTGTATAACGTTTGTGTTCTGCATCTTCCATCTGATGTTCTACAGATTCTCCCCTGGGAGTCTCTGTTTTGCATCAGATAGAGTGTAATTGATGACTGATTCCGGGCCAGTTTTTTCAGTGCCTGGAGTCATGTTTTCTAGTGTGTTTACACTGTTTGTTTTCATTGGCAACAGCCTTTTTTGAGGGGGGCTGTTTGCCTTTGTGGTAGTTTATCTCATTATAAGATACATTTATATTATCTGAAAGTGTCTCATTAATTATTTTATATAAATTTAAAATTTTTGACCACACTTTGCCATCGGATCCATCGGGGCTTAACGTTACTTTACAGCAACTTGGGCTTTTCTGAAAAAATATTTTTTCAAAATTATTTTGTTTTGCAATTGTTTTTTCATTTATTAATGGATCATGTTATTATGTATCTTTGTGTCAGGGGTTTTTGCGAGTAACTAGGACTTATTGTTGTTCTTTCACAATGAAGGGACATTGTTCAAATTGTAATAGGAAGAAATCTTCCTCTGACTTTCATGATCATTGTATTAATTGTAGTCAGTGTTCTCGCATTAATCCCTGTCCTATATGTGAACATTGGGATGAGAAACATTGGAAACGTGTGTCACGATATGTTGTTTCTGGAGAAAGAGCGATGCCGGCTCTTTCTCCACAAGGTCACTCTACTCTCTCAGTTTCTATTTCAGAGGAACCAGAACAGGGTGATGTTTCCATGTTATCTTCTTCAAGTGTGCGTCCGTCGTCACAAATGAATTCAGAGCTAGCGGCAAAAGTGCTCATGGAGATTAGACAAATGTCGTCCGCTAGCTCGCCCGGTGTAGCGTCCATTCACCGAATGGTTCGGCAGCCGGGTTCGTCCGATGCGGTCCAAGAGGAAATTTTGGGTGATGCGAGCACTATAAACATAATAGATGCACACCCAGTGACGGCGGATAGTAAACGAGAACGGAGGAAGCCTTTTAGTCTGGTTCCTAGCTCGTCCAGGTCCAGCCGGGCCGCGATCGAGAGAGGTCCCTCTCTCGTACAACAACATCTGGGACCAGATGTTGTGGTACAAAATGTGTCTTTAGCGGAGCATACGTCCGTCGCTCGGGACGCTCCGTTGTATAAGCAGTCCGCAGAGACTGTTAAGGCTTCCTCTTCTCGTCAGCGCACACGACCGCACCTTGGCTGCGTGACCGCCGATATTTTACCAGCTTCGCCGATGAAGGATTCTTCGGCGACCAGGTCACACGGATACGGATGAATTGGAGCTATCCCTTTCGGAACAACATAAAGCTGCCGTGGACTTCATCCGGCACTTTCTCCCTCAAGTTGTTCCGTCGGGCCAGACTGCTGTGCTTCCGGACAAGAGAATTATAGCGTCATTGGACTCTGAATTTTTTGAGCGGTTCAGGGACATCGCTCCCGAGTTTCCGTCGCAGTCCAATAATGTTGCAAGAACATTTGAATTATTGAACGACGCTATATTTAAACTTGCTTCCAGGACGGGGAAAGCAGGTTTCTTGTCCGCTAATACTCTTAACCTGCCTTTCATTAATGCAAGGAATAAATTCGATACGGCAGGACAGGGTATACCAAGAGTTCCTCTGCGTATGGATGACGAGGCGGAAGACTTAGAGCTATCATTACCGTCGTCAGCTTCTATTCCAACCGCGGTGTTGGAAACAGCTATTGCGTCTAACAGAGCCAATTTAGATGCCTTATCTTACGCAGATCACCTTACTAAGGCGTTATCACTGCGCCTTCAAGGGGAAGAGTTTCAGGATATACAATCCTCTTTAAGACTTCTTTCAAGGGCAGTAGCTTATTCCATGTGTAACTCCGCCCTTTCAGTGGCAAATCTGGAGTTGGTTAGACGTGACGCAGCCCTAGCTACATCCACACTAGTGGATTCTAAGGTGAAGAACTCTCTTAGAGTCGCTTCGGTCTCAGGAGAACTTCTCTTTGACGGCAAGCTTTCCGCTATTTATGATAAAATTAAAAAGAAAGCTAATGATTCTCTGTTGTTCAGATCGGCTCCTAAAAAGTCGGATACAGCAGACACGAATAAGACAGGCACTTCTGGGTCTAATGCGCCCAAGAGAGGTTCCGGTGCGTCCTCTTGGTCTTATTCGAGAGACCGTCAGGATAGCGACTCTCGTTCGGGACGTCCTTCAGGCCGGGACAATCGGTCGGACGCCCCGAGGTCGACGAGGCGAGGTGCGGGTCGTGGAAGACGTGGTTTCTCCTACCGCAGGCCTCGCAGGTCCAGGAGGTGATGGCTTAAACCTCTATCGCGTTCCGGTTGGCGGAAGGTTGTCGAGTTTTTAGCTCACCTGAGCGAAGCTCAAGGGGAGCTTAACTAATCACTTTCTGTCCGTCGTCCGTCGTCGTCCGTCCGGCGTTAACTTTACATTATCGACTTCTCCTCCTAAACCACTAGCCCAATTTTATTCAAATGTTGGCTAAATGTTTATTACCTAATGCCAATTCAGATTTGTTCAAATGAAGTTGCCCCTTCTCCTGGGTGGTGCCACACCCCCAAGGGGCACCAAAATCTTTGTAAATCTTCTTCTCATGAACCAGCAGTAGCATTGACTTGATATTTGGTGTGCAGCTTCCTTTTGAGGTGTAGACTCAGATTTGTTCAAGAGAAGTTTGTGGGGCTATACTTGACGTTGTTATGAGAGGGGCAAAATTTTTTGCCCCGCCCAAAATTTCTATTTTCCAAACCGAGAGGCTGATTTGAACCAAATTTTATGTGAGGGCTTATTGGGACATGAGTACTTGATTTATGCAAAAAAAAATTTTCCCGCAGCCCCGTGGGAACCGCAGGAGCTAAAAATAGAAAAAATTTAAAACGCCCATATCTCCAAAACTGCACGGCACTGAGAATTTTTATTTGGTGTGCAGCTTCCTTAGGACCAACAGAAAGGATTGGTAAAAAAAAATTGCCATCGGTTTTATCATAGGGTACAGTTTCGGGACTTTGAAAAAGTGCTGAGTCAGCACTTTTTAACACTGTAGGCAATGGGAAAAACATTAAAAAATCTTCTTCTCCAGATCCAGCAGGCAGAATCTTTTGATATTTGGTATGCAACATTGTAGGGTGGGTCTGATTCAAGTTTGTTCAAATCGGCCCCCTGGGTTCATATTTGGGCTCAGTATAGGAGCCCGATTTCGAACTTAGTGCATTTCAGGCAAATTTCTTAAAAAATCTTCTTCTCCAGATCCAGCAGGCAGAATCTTTTGATATTTGGTATGCAACATTGTGGGGTGGATCTGATTCAAGTTTGTTCAAATTGGCCCCCTGGGTTTATATTTGGGTTCAGTATAGGAGCCCAAATTTGAACTTACTGCATTTCAGGCAAATTTCTTTGAAAATCTTCTTCTCCAGATCCAGCAGGCAGAATCTTTTGATATTTGGTATGCAACATTGTAGGGTGGATCTGATTCAAGTTTGTTCAAATCGGCTCCCTAGATTCATATTTGGGCTCAGTATAGGAGCTCGAATTCGAATTTAGTGCATTTCAGGCAAATTTCTTCAAAAATCTTCTTCTCCAGATCCAGCAGGCAGAATCTTTTGATATTTGGTATGCAATGTTGCGGGATAGATCTGATTCAAGTTTGTTCAAATCGGCCCCCTGGATACATATTTGGGCTTACTATAGAAGCCCGAATTCGAACTTAGTGCATTTCAGGCAAATTTCTTAAAAAATCTTCTTCTCCAGATCCAGCAGGCAGAATCTTTTCATATTTGGTACGCAACATTGTGGGGTGGATCTGATTCAAGTTTGTTCAAATCGGCCCCCTGGGTTAATATTTGGGCTCAGTATAGGAGCCCGATTTCGAACTTAGTGCATTTCAGGCAAATTTCTTAAAAAATCTTCTTCTCCAGATCCAGCAGGCAGAATCTTTTGATATTTGGTATGCAACATTGTAGGGTGGATCTGATTCAAGTTTGTTCAAATCGGCCCCCTGGGTTCATATTTGGGCTCAGTATAGGAGCCCGATTTCGAACTTAGTGCATTTAGGCAAATTTCTTAAAAAATCTTCTTCTCCAGATCCAGAAGGCAGAATCTTTTGATATTTGGTATGCAACATTGTGGGGTGGATCTGATTCAAGTTTGTTCAAATCGGCTTCCTAGATTCATATTTGGGCTCACTATAGAAGCTCGAATTTGAACTTAGTGCATTTCATGCAAATTTCTTAAAAAATCTTCTTCTCCAGATCCAGCAGGCAGAATCTTTTCATATTTGGTAAGCAACATTGTGGGGTGGATCTGATTCAAGTTTGTTCAAATCAGCCCCCTGGGTTTATATTTGGGCTCAGTATAGGAGCCCAAATTTGAACTTAGTGCATTTCAAGCAAATTTATTAAAAAATCTTCTTCTCCAGATCCAGCAGGCAGAATCTTTTGATATTTGGTATGCAACATTGTGGGGTGGATCTGATTCAAGTTTGTTCAAATCGGCTTCGTAGATTCATATTTGGGCTCACTATAGAAGCTCGAATTCGAACTTAGTGCATTTCAGGCAAATTTCTTAAAAAATCATCTTCTCCAGATCCAGCAGGCAGAATCTTTTGATATTTGGTATGCAACATTGCGGGGTGGATCTGATTCAAGTTTGTTCAAATCGGCCCCCTGGATTCATATTTGGGCTCACTATAGAAGCTCGAATTCAAACTTAGTGCATTTCGGGCAAATTTCTTCAAAAATCTTCTTCTCCAGATCCAGCAGGCAGAATCTTTTGATATTTGGTATGCAACATTGCGGGGTGGATCTGATTCAAGTTTGTTCAAATCGGCCCCCTGGATTCATATTTGGGCTTAATATAGAAGCCCGAATTCGCACTTAGTGCATTTCAGGCAAATTTCTTCAAAAATCTTCTTCTCCAGATCCAGCAGGCAGAATCTTTTGATATTTGGTATGCAACATTGCGGGGTGGATCTGATTCAAGTTTGTTCAAATCGGCCCCCTGGATTCATATTTGGGCTTAATATAGAAGCCCGAATTCGCACTTAGTGCATTTCGGGCAAATTTATTAAAAAATCTTCTTCTCCAGATCCAGCAGGCAGAATCTTTTGATATTTGGTATGCAACATTGTGGGGTGGATCTGATTCAAGTTTGTTCAAATCGGCTTCCTAGTTTCATATTTGGGCTCACTATAGAAGCTCGAATTCGAACTTAGTGCATTTCAGGCAAATTTCTTAAAAAATCTTCTTCTCCAGATCCAGCTTCAGAATCTTTTCATATTTGGTAAGCAACATTGTGGGGTGGATCTGATTCAAGTTTGTTCAAATCGGCCCCCTGGGTTTATATTTGGGCTCCGTATAGGAGCCAAAATTTTAACTTAGTGCGTTTCAGGCATATTTCTTAAAAAATCTTCTTCTCCAGATCCAGCAGGCAGAATCTTTTGATATTTGGTATGCAACATTGTAGGGTGGATCTGATTGTGATTCATGAACGTATTTATTTGTAAAGTTGATAGAATCTTAGACAAAATTTGCAGAAAAGATCTACTATAGAAGGGGTGGTATCCAGGGTGAACCGTTTACCCAAATCTAGCAGTACTAATGCATGATTCACACAAATCTTCGTTCAAATTTTATGACCCCTCATTGGAACACACGCATTCAGCTCATTCCAACAAAGGTCATATGCCATGTTTTCGAGACAAAGGAATAAAAATTTTAGTTATTCATGAAATTTTTAGGCAACTGTTGTCTGTTATTCACATTGCTTCATGAAATTTCAGTACTTTTAGAAGTTACCTCAGTAATCAAGGGTTAATTCCCCTTAATTAAATGTCGCCTCTAAAAAACAACCACTTTGCATATCTTACCTTTTTACCAGCATAACTGCCAAAACTTGTCAGCATTCTTCGCAAAAATCGCTATTCAAATTTTAATTTTTGTCTCTTAAACATACATGTACTTATCGCTTGTAAATACCCCATTGGAATGAGCTTTTTGAGCTCATTCCAATGAGAGGTCGCACACCATGCTTTTTGAGTCAAAAAAGCAATTTTTTTAGTTATTCCAGAATTTCGTACGTAAAACACAGCTTTATGACTTCACATTAAAATGAGCTCTCTAAGCTTGTTCCAATCAACATTCACGCACTATGTCTTTCACACAAAAAATAAAATTTTCCATTTATTCAGGAATTTTGTTTGCAAGAACACTCTTACCCCCCCCCCCCCCCCCCCACAAACACACACACACAAACACACACACACACACACAAACACAGACACACACATCTAAAAGTTTGTCAGCAAAAAAACAGTTACTTCAATTTTTAAATGCATTATAGGAACAACTTGCCTAATCAAATTTAAATACTTTTGCATCATTCTGTATCTAGAACAAACCATTTACCATATCTTTACGCAAAATTCTCCAGCATCATTCACAAAAAAACACCATTATTTATATATTCACATTTCTGTCTCAAAAATATACCTGATCTTCCCATACCCCTATTGGAATAAGCTGTTTGAGCTTGTTCCAATGATGATAAAAAAAAATAAAATTTGTGAAAATTTTTGTTTTCTTGCATGCAAATATATACATGTAGCACATGGAAGATATCCACAGTTGGGGAGAGATGTCCAAGGCTATCTCTTCACATTCCTTGTTTGTGCTTCATGCTAAACCAGTTTGTCTGCAGAGATAAATTTGCTTTATTAAAAATCATTGGAGATTGGCCACACACCAATGATTTTAAATAAAACTAATTTTAGGTAACAAATGTTGAACTTCAAACAAAATCTATCACTCAACCAGTTAATGTTGATGAGGCATGACATGGTGAAGGTGACCTAAAATACTTCTTAGAGTCACTTTGTCAGGTGAGCGATTAAGGCCACGTGGGGCCTCTTGTTCACAAGAGTGGGCGTCGATTACGGACGACCCTTGGGTGAGAGGAGTGACTTCGGAAGGTTTAAAGATATCCTTCAAACGGAAGCCTCCATTAACTCGAAGTCCAAAGTGGACTCATCTTCCGTCAAATCCACAGAAAAGAGACGCTCTGTTATCAGAGGTGCAGTCTCTTTTAATGAAGAACGCGGTAGAGGTCGTAGAAAACCAGGAATCTCTGGGATTCTACAGCCATCTGTTTCTGGTTCCGAAACCAGACGGCTCGTTCCGTCCAGTCATAGATTTGAGCTGGATAAACAAGCTGATCGTCGCTCCGAAGTTTTATATGGAGACGATTCGATCGGTCAGAGCGAGTATTCGGGTGAACGATTATGCAACGAGCATAGATCTCAAAGATGCGTACTTTCACGTCATGGTACATCCGACATTCCGAAAGTATCTACGCTTCGCAGTCCTAGGAGTGGTGTATCAGTTCCGGGCCATGTGCTTCGGATTGAATCTAGCACCCTGGGCTTTCACTCGGATAATGAACTCGGTAATGATCTACTTCCGAGCTCATTCGTCTGCGGTAACGTCGGCCTACCTGGACGACATTCTTCAGAGGTACGGCAACGAGTTAACGCTTCAGAACGATGTTCAGAATCTTCTTCTATTGCTCCGACGTCTCGGTTTTATAGTAAACGAGGAGAAGTCGGATCTGGTGCCGTCCAAGTCATTCACTCATCTGGGAATGAGCTTCGAGACGCACAACAATCTCGTTCGTCTGCCGTTAACCAGAGCGAAATTAGTCAGTTGTTACGCTCGCTATTGTCTGCACGCAGACAAAGTCACGGCGAGAGAATTTATGAGACTGATAGGTCTGTGCGGAGCCGCCGCGGATCTCATTCCGATGGGGCGGCTACGCACACGTCCTCTTCAAATTTTCCTGACTCAGAATTGGAGTGTGAAAATTCATTCGCTCGATGTAGACGTTCTCTTGTCAGATCAAGTGAAACAAGAGATTCAGACTTGGGCAAACATTCAGTGGTTAACTCAAGGAGTTCCGCTGCAGTTGCCGGATCCGAGTTTTACCGTTATGACGGATGCCAGTCAAACAGGTTGGGGTGCATCATTAATCCCAACGGATTCGAGATGCCAGGGTCTTTGGGATCCGCAATTCCTGTGCAACCACATAAACATCAAGGAAATGATGTCAATTTGGCTTGCGTTACGTCACTGGATGGACATTATTCACGATGCTCATGTCCAAATCATATCCGACAATACGACAGTAGTGGCGTATATACGGAATCAGGGAGGCACTCATTCAGTTCCGTTGTTCAATCTAACGGAAAGAATCCTTCTGTTTGCGTTAGAACATCACGTTCTTCTTTCGGTCCGTCACATACCGGGTCGTCTGAATGTGCTAGCAGACTCCCTTTCACGAAAGGGTCGCTTGTTGCCATCGGAGTGGACTCTCAACAAACAAGTATTCAATCAGATTTGCTACCAATGGGAACGGCCAATGATAGACTTATTTGCGACACATCTCAACAATCAGTTGCAGACGTATGTGTCTCCGTGTCCGGATCCAAGAGCATTTGCAGTAGACGCTCTGTCGATCCCTTGGGACGGAATGATAGGATATGCGTATCCTCCAGCGCCGTTAATTCAACAAGTATTGCTAAAGATAAAACAATCTCAATGCAAGATTCTGTTGGTAGCATCTCTGTCGCCACAGAGACCGTGGATAAATCTACTCAGGTGTCTGTTGTGGGACCTACCGTGGAAGCTTCCTCCACGAGAGGATCTTCTTTCGCAGGGGAAATCGCGCCAACTCCATCACAACCCGCAAGGTCTCAACCTTCACGTTTTTCCATTGTGCGGTCCTTCTTGCATGGCAAGCACTTTACAGGACGAGCAGTGGACGCGATTTCTAACTGTAGGAGGACCTCCTCTTCGCTAAACTATGCGGCTAAGTGGAAGGTTTTTCGTCGTTGGTGTAGGGATCATTCTGTAGATATATTTGATCCCTCTATACCAGACATTGCAAACTTTCTAGTATACTTGTTTGACAAAATCAAACTGCAGCCTGTTACTATAAAGGGTTATAGATCTATGTTATCTGATACCTATGCACATCATGATAGTTTACAAATTGGATCTAATGTCTCTTTATCGAAATTGGTTAGAAACTTTTCGATAAATAGACCCAGAACTCTTAGATTAATTCCTAAGTGGAATTTAGCTTGGGTTCTCCTTAAATTGAAGGAAAAGCCATTTGAACCTCTTGGGACAGTAGATTTCAAATTCTTATCTTATAAGACAGCTTTTCTCTTAGCTTTCTCTTCTGCCAGAAGAGTCAGTGAGCTTCATGCACTATCGGTGGATGATTCTCATTATCGTAGTGTTGGGAACACTATCTCCTTCACTACTAATGTGGGTTTTTTAGCTAAGAATCAGGCTCCTAATAAATATCCGGAACCTATTGTTATTAAGGCTCTTCCGTCTTCAGACGGGCGTAGGCCTTTACTCTGTCCTGTTAGAGCACTACGTATCTATAAACAGAGATCTCAGTTTATCAGAAAGGGACGGAAACGTTTCTTTCTGTCTTTGATGCCTAATAGAAAGGACATTTCAGTCCATTCTATTGCTAGATGGATTCAGTTAACTATCCGTACTGCTTATGAAGATTTATCTTCTTCTCAGCAGTCTGTGCTTAAGATTTCTGCTCATGAAGTAAGAGCTCTTTCTACTTCCTGGGCTTATGCTAATAGTGTTGCTATTACAGATTTAATGAAGGCTGCTTATTGGTCTCAGCCATCCACATTTACGAATTTTTATCTCAGAAATATTGAGTCCATTTCTGGAGACCTGCATTGTTTAGGTCCGTTATCTGTTGCTCAGAATGTCGTCCACTAAACAGTTGCAACTATAGTTATGCAGGCTTTCTGTTCCGGCAGTGACTCCGTCCGGCTGCCCTCTTCGCTCTGGGCTATTTGACCCAGGGCAAGGGGAAGGGGGGGGGGGGGGGGGGGGGCGGGTGTTCCCTTAGGTCACCTGCTTTATAGTGAAAAGCAAGGGAATGCCTCCTCCAAGTCAGTATTTCTGAGTCGCTTCCGGGATGGTTTTAAAGTGTAATATTAATGTTTAAATTCATTCATGTCTTATTTTTAAAGTGTAGCTCGGTGTGAAGCATTTGTATATGTCAAGTGTCAAACGGGCTTTAATATACAATACTCGGACACTTTTAAATGGTTATAAAGAGTCTCAGTTCTCTGGACTACTTTATTTATTGGCTTGCTTTAAAAATAATTAGTATAAGGGTTATACTGGATGTTAATAGAGAACATGAATGTTATTGTGCTCAATTATTAAGGGTAGTGTATCTTTCTAATTTAATTTTAAATAAGAAAGATACATGTAAAGCCTAATACTCCTTTTCTCCTTAAGGGGTTACCTCTTTACTATATAATTGAGCTTATTGGATTTTCCTCTATGTCCTAGGCCCTCCAGCCTGTTTACTATTCAGCTAAGTCTGGGTCATTGGTACAGTATAAAAATGTTAAAAAATTTATAGTAATTTATATATTTTTTATACTTACCAATGACCCAGACGGGGATGGCCCTCCCTGGAGTTGGGAACTCTTGCCTCCCCGCTGAGTACATAGCGCTGACCAGGCACTGCCAGTAAGAATGATAATTGGCGCCAATTTCGGGACGACTGCGTCACTGTGCATGCGCAGTAGAGGCGTACTATGGAGGTCCTTTAGGACATGATTTCTTTTTGTTTTGGATGCAAATTTTGGGGATTGGGGGGCAAAATTTGTGTTTGGCCCTGGTTTTGTTGGAGTTAGCACCAGCTAAGTCTGGGTCATTGGTAAGTATAAAAAATATATAAATTACTATAAATTTTTTAACTTTCGAGGCAGCAGCCATTTTGTTGTCATTCTGATTATTTAGTTACACTGTTTTTTTCAGTGTTTTCCTCTCTCCCTGTCCTTTAAGTCCCCCCTTGCTATTCTCCCATGCTTTTGGCATAGTTTTTGTAATTATTATTACTAAATTTTCTTGGGAGTTTTAGCTGAATAACAGAATGAATTCTGTTCTTTTCCCCATGTTTACGTCTTCACCTACGGGTGGTTAGGCGTTGTGTTCTGCATCTACCATCTGATGTTCTGCAGTTTCTTCCCTGGAAGTCTCTGTTTTGCATCAGATAGTGTATTTTTGGTAACTGATTCCGGGCCTGGGTGCCTGGAGTCTTATTTTAGTGTTTTTACATTCATTGTTTACATTTACAACAGCCCTCTGTGTGAGGGGGAGATTTCTGGAAAATAATATCTTGATGTTATTTTAATCATAACTAGATACATTATTATTGTTCGTAAGTGTTGAATAAATTGTTTAAAATATTTTTAAAATTTTTGTCCACACTTAGGCTTGGGATCCATTGGGGCTCAACGTTACTTTTCAGAAACTTGGGCTGTTCTGAAAAAATATTTTTTTAAAATATTTTGATTTCAATTATTTTTTCTATATTAATGGATCATATTATTATTATGTATTTTGATTGTCAGGGGTTAGTTCGAGTACCAGGACTTGTTTTCTTTTCACATTGAAAGGATGTTGATCAATTGTAATAGGAGGAAGTCTTCCTCTGACTTTTATAATCATTCTATATGTGGTCAGTGTACTCGCATTAACTCCTGTTCTGTATCGTATGATTTCGATGACAATATGGGAAGCGTATGTCACGGTATGTTATTGGGGAATTGGACACTCCGGTCCTTTCCCCGCAGGGTCACTCTACTTTATCAATTTCTATTTCAGACGATCAAGATTAGGGTGATGTATCTGTGATGTCTTCCAACAGTGTGCCTCCGTCGTCACAATTAATGAAGGGCTAGCGGAAAAGTGCTCATGTAAATACGCCAATTGCCTAAGAGGACCCTAGTAGGTTCAACGGCCTTTGACGTCCGCTAGCTCGCCCAGTGTAGCGTCCATTCACCGAATGGTTCGGCAGCCGGGTTCGTCCGTTGCGGTCTAGAAGGAATTTTGGGGTGATGCGAGCACTATAAATCAACCAAATGCACACCCAGTGACGGCGGATCGGAGGGAGAACGGAGGAAGCCTTTTAGTCCGGTTCATAGCTCGTTCTGGTCCATCCGGACGGTGAGCGAGAGAGGCCCCTCTCTCGTACAACAACATCTGGCCCCAGATGTTGTGGTACAAAATGTTTCGCATTCGGAGCATACGTCCGTCGCTCGGGACGCTCCGACATATAGTCAGTCCGGAGTAGACTCTCAATAGGGCTTCCTCATTCTCATGGTAGCGCACACGACCGCTCTTGGCTACGTGACCACGGATATCCAGTCAGCTTCGCCAGTCAGAGAATCATCGGCGACCAGGTCACACCATCCGGTAGCCAGGGACACGAGGCCTGCAGACTCCAGACGTTCGCATAGGAAGTGTGCGGGAGTCAACGTACACGGAGCTTCCGGCGGCAATGCATCGTAAGACCGCTACTGCACAGGCCTCGGGAACGGACGTGCTTTCCTAAATAGCACAGTTTATCGCAGCATCCCAGCATCAACTGAATCTGTCGCATATTTTTTATCCGACGATGCTGGGTCGGGACGCTCCGCGGAAGCGGGTACAGACGTCCGAAAATTTCATCCGGTCCGACGGGATACCGAAAGGGATTTGGAGGATTTCGAGCTTTCCCTTTCGGAACAACATATGCTGTTGTGTATGTCATCTGACTTGGTCTTCTACAGCTTCTTTCGTCGGACCAGATTGCTGCGATGCCGGATAAGAAACTGATAGCGTCGGTGGACTTAGAAATTTTTGGTTCGGTTCAGGGACATCGTCCCTCAGTTCCGACATAGTCCAATAATGTCACACAAACTTTCGAATTATTGAACGACGCTATATATATTATTATTATATGCTTGCTATAACCAAGCATTTCTGGTTTCTTGTTCGCAAAGTTACGGAGATGTCTTTCAAAAGTGTGCCTCTGTCGTCATAGTTAATGAAGAGCTAGCGGCAATAAGTGCTCATGGAATATGTCTATCGCCTACGGAGTGACATTCGCTAGCTCACCCGGTGTAGCGTGCATTCATCGAATGGTTTGGCTGCCGGGTTCGTCCGTTGCGGTCTAGGAAGGAGATTTGGGTGATGCGAGCGCTTTAATTACTTTAGTACTCACCCAGTGACGGCAGATTGAGGACAGATTGGAGGAAGCCTGTTAGTCCGGTTCCTGGCTTGTCCAGGTCCGTCCGGGCTGTGAGCGAGAGAGGTCCCTCTCTCGTCCAACAACATAGGGGACCGCATGTTGTGGTTCTGATATTTTACATTCGGAGCATATGTCTGTCGGTCGGGACGCTCCGTTATATTGACAGTCCGAGAGACTGTCCATAATGCTTCCTCATCCTCACAGCAGGGCACACGACCGCATATTGGCTACGTGACCTCGAGTATCCGATCAGTTTCGTCATTCAGTGATTCCACGGCGAATAGGTCACGCCATCCGGTAGCCAAGGGACATGAGGCCTATACACTCCGTTCGCTCGCATATCGGTAGTATGCACGGAGTAACGATCACGGAGCTTCCAGCGGCAATGCATTGTAGGACCACTTCTCCTCAGGCCTCAGTGACGGACGTGCTATCCGAGTTAGCACAGTTGTTTCGCAGCATCCCAGCAATTGACATTTTCTTGGTCGAATCAGGAATTATCCGACGGCGCTGGGTCGGTGCGGTCCGCGGTTGCATCAGGTATGGACGACCGAACGCTTTATAGGGTCCGACAGGATGGCGAAAGGGATTCGAAAGATTTCGAGTTTTCCCTTTCGTAGTATCGGAAGCTGCCATTCATATCTTCTGGCATTATCTTCCAGTGATTGTTATTTCAGACTACATTGCTGCGATGTTGGATAAGAGACTTATAGCGTCATTGGACTCGGAATTTTCGATCGGTTCAGGGACATTGTCCCTGACTTACCGACGCAGTCCAATAATTTCATTACAACATGTGTTTTATTTTTCGACGCTATATATGCATACAAGCCTGCTACCAAGCATGATAGTTTAGTTTCTTGTCCGCGTTGCTCATTTCTGCCGTTTTATCATTTATACGAATAGTTTATTTTGGCAGTGCAGGGCATACCGAGAGTTCATATGCGTCTAGACGGTGTGGTTAAAGACTGGAAATATTCTTTTTCGCAGTCTATGTCTTTTCCAACTTCAATGTTGGAAACGACAATGATGTCTAGTAGACTTAACTTAGACGCTTTATCATACGTGAGGCGTTATCATTACGTCTTCAAGAAAAGACTTATGGGATATTATTCTCAATGTAATTTCTTTTGAGGGCAGTAGTTTGTTCACGTATAACTCCGCCCTTCATTGGCTGATTGGAGTTGGTTAGACGTGATGCAGCCCTAGCTACATCCACGCGCGTGGTTAGTAAGGTTAAGAACTCTCTCAGAGTCGCTTCGTTCTCGGAGAAGCTTCTCTTCGACGGCAACATTTTTATACTGTACCAATGACCCAGACATAGCTGGCTGGTGCTAACTCTTAAAATATAGGGCCAAACACAAATTTTGCCCCCCAATCCCCAAAATTTGCATCTAAAACTAAAGAAAACATGTCCTGAGAGGCCCTCCACACTTCGCCCCTACTGCGCATGCGCAGTGTCAAGGACGTTCCGAAATTGGCGCCATTTATCATTCTAAGTTTGGCCCTTCATCAGTTAACATCTGACTGATCTTTGTGCTTTTAAATCTCAGTTTAAATGATGCCAGACACATAAATATTAGTGAAATGGTGATTCTAAGGAGGATAGAAAAGGAGGAGAGGAAAAGAATGTGTGACAGAATATTATCAGGGCTGTAACTTAAAATTTTTTAATGAAATTATGTTAAGTTACCTATTTTCAAGGCAGCAGCCATTTTGTTGTCATTCTGATTATTTAGTTACACTGTTTTTTCAAGTGTTTTTCCTCTCTCCCTGTCCTTTAAGTTCCCCCTTGCTATTCTCCCATGCTTTTGGCATAATTTCTGTAATTATTATTACTAAAATTTCTTGGGAGTTTAGCTGAATAACAGAATGAATTCTGTTTTTTCCCCATGTTTACGTCTTCACCTACGGGTGGTTAGGCGTTGTGTTCTGCATCTACCATCTGATGTTCTGCAGTTTCTTCCCTGGAAGTCTCTGTTTTGCATCAGATGGTGTATTTTTGGTAACTGATTTCAGGCCTGGGTGCCTGGAGTCTTATTTTAGTGTTTTTACACTCATTGTTTACATTTACAACAGCCCTCTGTGTGAGGGGGGGATTTCTAAATAATAATATCTTTATGTTATTTCAATCATAACTAGATACATTATTATGGTTCGTAAGTGTTGAATAAATTGTTTAAAATATTTTTAAAATTTTTGTCCACACTTAGGCTTGGGATCCATTGGGGCTCAACGTTACTTTTCAGAAACTTGGGCTGTTCTGAAAAAATATTTTTTCAAAATATTTTGATTTCAATTATTTTTTCTATATTAATGGATCATATTATTATTATGTATTTTGATTGCCAGGGGTTAGTGCGAGTACCAGGACTTGTTTTCTTTTCACATTGAAAGGATATTGATCAATTGTTTTAAGAGGAAGTCTTCCTCTGACCTTATTATCATTCTATATGTGGTCAGTGTACTCGCATTAACTCCGGTTCTGTATCGTATGATTTCGATGACAATATGGGAAGCGTATGTCACGGTATGTTGTTGGGGATTTGGACACTCCGGTCCTTTCCCCGCAGGGTCACTCTACTTTATCAATTTCTATTTCAGACGATCAAGATTAGGGTGATGTATCTGTGATGTCTTCCAACAGTGTGCCTCCGTCGTCACAATTAATGAAGGGCTAGCGGAAAAGTGCTCATGTAATACGCCAATTGCCTAAGAGGACCCTAGTAGGTTCGACGGCCTTTGACGTCCGCTAGCTCGCCCGGTGTAGCGTCCATTCACCGAATGGTTCGGCAGCCGGGTTCGTCCGTTGCGGTCTAGAAGGAATTTTGGGGTGATGCGAGCACTATAAAATTAACTTAATGCACACCCAGTGACGGCGGATCGGAGGGAGAACGGAGGAAGCCTTTTAGTCCGGTTCATAGCTCGTTCCGGTCCATCCGGACGGCAAGCGAGAGAGGCCCCTCTCTCGTTCAACAACATCTGGCCCCAGATGTTGTGGTACAAATGTGTCGTTAGCGGAGCATACGTCCGTCGCTCGGGACGCTCCGTTGTATAGGCAGTCCGCTGAGACTGCTAAGGCTTCCTCTTCTCGTCAGCGCACACGACCGCACCTTGGCTGCGTGACCGCCGATATATTACCAGCTTCGCCGATCAAGGATTCTTCGGCGACCAGGTCACACCATCCGGCAGCCAGGGATTCGAGACCGATGGACTCCGGACGTTCGCATAGGAAAAGTATGCGGGAGCCATCTGATGCGGAGCTGCCCTCGGCGAAGCAGCGATAGACTGCGCCTCCGCAGGTCTCGACGCCGGACATTCTTGTGCACATAGCACAGCTTATCGCAGCATCCCAGCAGCCGACAGAAACGGTGTCGGATCGAGAATTATCCGACAGCGCTGGGTCGGTAGCCGGGGACTCGAGGCCTGCAGACTCCGGACGTTCGCATAGGAAGTATGCGGGAGTCAACGTACACGGAGCTTCCAGCGGCAATGCATCGTAAGTCCGCTACTGCACAGGCCTCGGGAACGGACGTGCTTTCCTTAATAGCACAGTTTATCGCAGCATCCCAGCATCAACTGAATCTGTCGCATATATTTTATCCGACGATGCTGGGTCGGGACGCTCCGCGGAAGCGGGTACGGACGTCCGAAAGTTTCATCCGGTCCGACGGGATACCGAAAGGGATTCGGTGGATTTCAAGCTTTCCCTTTCGGAACAACATATGCTGCGATGCCGGATAAGAAACTGATAGCGTCGGTGGACTTAGAAATTTTTGGTTCGGTTCAGGGACATCGTCCCTCAGTTCCGACATAGTCCAATAATGTCACACAAACTTTCGAATTATTGAACGACGCTATATATTATTATTTTATGCTTGCTATCCAAGCATTTCTGGTTTCTTGTTCGAAGAGTTATGGAGATGTCTTTCAAAAGTGTGCCTCTGTCGTCATAGTTAATGAAGAGTTAGCGGCAATAAGTGCTCATGGAATATGTCTATCGCTTACGGAGTGACATTCGCTAGCTCACCCGGTGTAGCGTACATTCATCGAATGGTTCGGCTGCCGGGTTCGTCCGTTGCGGTCTAGGAAGGAGATTTGGGTGATGCGAGCACTTTAATTACTTTAGTACTCACCCAGTGACGGCAGATTGAGGACAGATCGGAGGAAGCCAACAACATAGGGCACCGCATGTTGTGGTTCAGATATTTTACATTCGGAGCATATGTCCGTTGCTCGGGACGCTCCGTTATATTGACAGTCCGAGAGACTGTCTTTAATGCTTCCTCATCCTCACAGCAGGGCACACGACCGCACATTGGCTACGTGACCTCGAGTATCCGATCAGTTTCGGCATTCAGTGATTCCACAGCGAATAGGTCGCGCCATCCGGTAGCCAAGGGACACGAGGCCTATACACTCCGTTCGCTCGCATATTGGAAGTATGCACGGGGTAACGATCTCGGAGCTTCCTGCGGCAATGCATCGTAAGACCGCTGCTCCTCAAGCCTCAGTGACGGACGTGCTATCCGAGTTAACACAGTTGTTTCGCAGCATCCCAGCAATTGACGGTTTCTCGGTCGAATCAGGAATTATCCGACGGCGCTGGGTCGGTGCGGTCCGCGGTTGCATCAAGCTACGGACGACCGAACGCTTTATAGGGTCCGACAGGATGGCGAAAGGGATTCGAAAGATTTCGAGTTTTCCCTTTAGTAGTATCGGAAGATGCCTTTCATATCTTCTGGCATTTCTTCCAGTGATTATTTTTTGGACTTCATTGCTGCGATCTTGGATAAGAGACTTATAGCGTCATTGGACTCGGATTTTTCGATCGGTACAGGGACTTTGTCCCTGACTTACCGACGCAGTCCAATATTGTCATTACAACATGTGTTTTATTTTTCGACGCTATATATATTATATATATATACAAGCCTGCTACTAAGCATGATAGTTTAGTTTCTTGTCCGCGTGGCTCATTTCTGCCATTTTATCTTTTTTACATATAGTTTATTTTGGCAGAGCAGGGCATACCGAGAGTTCATATGCGTCTAGACGGTGTGATTAAAGACTGCATATATTCTTTTTCACCGTTTATGTCTTTTCCAATTTCAATGTTGGGAACGACATTATGTATAGTAGACTTAACTTAGACGCTTTATTATACGTAATCCGCCTTTCTGAGGCATTATCATTACGTCTTCAAGAAAAGATTTACGGGATATTATTCTCAATGTAATTTCTTTTGAGGGCAGTAGTTTGTTCACGTATAACTCCGCCCTTCAGTGGCTGATTGGAGTTGGTTAGACGTGATGCAGCCCTAGCTACATCCACGCGTGGATAGTAGGTTAAGAACTCTCTCGCTTCGTTCTCGGAGGAGCTTCTCTTCGACGGCAACTTTCCGGCAATCCATGAATTGCTTGACTTATACATTCTCTTGTCTATCTAGTGTTACAAGAGATTCAGACTGGGGCAAACATTCGGTGGTTGACTCAGAGAGTGCCGCCGCAGTTGCCGGACCCGAGTGTGGCTGTTATGACGGTTGCCAGTCAAACAGATTGGGATATATACTGATCCCTACGGATTCGAAGTGCCAGGGTCTTTGGGTTCCGCAGTCTTTTAGCTATCAGTTAACTTCCGCGGAATAATGTTTTTTAGGCTTGCTTTATGTCATTGCATGAACATTATTCAGAAACGCATGCCCAAATTCCTGTCCTTTAATTCGACAGTAGTGGCGTATCTCCGGAACCAGGGAGGCACTCTTTCGTTTCCGTTATTCAATTTAATGGAAAGAATCCGTCTGTTGGCTATAGTACACCAAGTTCAGTTTTGGTCCGTCATATTCTGGGTCGTCTGATTGTTTTATCGCACTCCCGTTCTCTTACGGGTCGCTTGTTGCTGTCAGAATGGACTCTCAACAAACAAGTATTCAATCAGATTTGCTATCTATGGGAGCGCCTAATGATGTTTTATTTATGACACAGCTGGCTAATCAATTGCAGACGTATGTGTTGGCTTGTCCAGATCTCTGAGCTAATACTGTTAACGCTCTATTGATCTATAGGACGGAATGATAGGATACGCGTATCCTCCGGCGCTGTTGTTTTTAGCAGGTATTGCTAAGATAAACATCCCCAATACTTTTCTGTTGATAGCATCTCTATCTTCACAGAGATCATGAGTAATTTACTCTCTTGTCTACTGTGGATCTTAACGTGAAATCTTCCTCTATGTGAGGATCTTTTTTCACTGGGTAAATCGTGTCATCTTTATCACAACCAGCAAGGTCGCAACCTTCATGTATTCCGTTGTGTGGTCCGTATTGCATTGTAAGCACTGTACTGGACGAGCTTTGGACGCGATTTCTTACTATAGGAGATCCTCTTCTTCGCTATTCTATGCGACTAAAGTGGAGGCTCTTCCGTCGTGGTGTAGGGATCATTATGTTCATATGGTTGATCCCTCCATACTACTCATTGCTATTTTTTAGTATACTTGTTTCACAAGATCTACTGCAGCCTGTTTAGGTTTATGTTACCTCATACCTATGCACTCTACGATAGTTTACAATTGAGTCTTTTGTCTCTTTATCTAAGTCAGTTAGTAACTTTTTGATAAATAGACTTAGAATCTTTAGATTAAATTCCTATACGGATTTTAACTTCAGGTTCTTATTTAGCTAAGTAATCATTTGAGCCTCTGGAAACAGTAGTTTTCAAATTCTGACCTTTTAGACAGTAATTCTGTTGGTTTCTCTTTTACTGTAGAGTCAGTGAGTTTCATGCACTATCGATGGATGATTTTCACTTTCATAGTTTCGGAATCAATACTTCCGTTACTATTTAGGTTGGATTGTTCCATAAGAGTTAGGCTCCTATTATCCGGAACCTATTATTTTAAGGTCCTTCCGTCTTCGTATGGGCATAGGCCTTTACTCTTTCCGGGTACAGTTTATGTATTTATAAACAGATATCTGTTTATTACAAGGGCGTAAGCTTCTTCTGTCTTTGATGTCTAGTAGAAGGACGTTACGCTCCATTTTGTTGTTAATGGATTCTATTAACTAGCGTACTGCTTATGGTGTATCATTGGCTTAGCAGTTGTGCTTAAGATTTCGGCCCATGAAGTAAGAGTTCTTCTACTTCTTGGGCTTACATTAATAGTGTTGCTATTATAGATTTTTTGAAGGCTGCTCATTGCGCTCAGCCATCCATTCATGAATTTTATCTCAGAAATATCGAGTCCATTTCTGGAGGCCTCTATTGTTAGGTCTATTATCTACTGCTCAGAATGTCATTCACTTAACAGTTGCTACTATAGCTAGGTAGGCTGTCTGTTTCGGCAGTGTCTCCGTTCGGCTGCCCTCTTCGCTCTGGGCTATTTGACCCAGGGCAAGAAAAAGGGGGGGGGGGGAGGGTGTTCCCTTGGGTCACCTGTTTTTACTATGAAAACAAGGGGATACCTCCTCCGGAGTTAGTAATTCTGAGCTGTTATTGGGATGGTTGTTTAGTGAGAAGTTTAAGTTTATAAAATTCATTCAAGTCTTAGTTTTTAAAGTATAGCTTTTGAATATTGCATATGTCAACGGACATGATTATGCAATTCTCACACACTTTTAGGAGTATAAGAGTCTCTATTCTCTAGACTTACTTTATTATTGGCTTACTTTAAAAATTATTAATATAAGGATTATTGGATATTTATAGAGTACATGGATGTATGAAGCTCAATTTTTGGAAGGTGTTGTATCTTTCTAATTTATCATAAATAAGAAAGATACATGTAAGGCCTATTACTTCTTTTCCCTACAGGGGATGACTCTATTTTATTTTATTGAGCGTATTCCATTTTGCTCTATGTCCTTGGCCCTCCAGCCTTTTTACTATTCAGCTATGTCTGGGTCATTGGTACAGTATAAAAATGTTAAAAAATTTATAGTAATTTATATATTTTTTATACTTACCAATGACCCAGACGGGGATGGCCCTCCCAGGAGTTGGGAACTCTTGCCTCCCCGCTGAGTACATAGCGCTTACCAGGCACTGGTTATTAGAATGATAAATGGCGCCAATTTCGGAACGTCCTTGACACTGCGCATGCGCAGTAGGGGCGAAGTGTGGAGGGCCTCTCAGGACATGTTTTCTTTAGTTTTAGATGCAAATTTTGGGGATTGGGGGGCAAAATTTGTGTTTGGCCCTATATTTTAAGAGTTAGCACCAGCCAGCTATGTCTGGGTCATTGGTAAGTATAAAAAATATATAAATTACTATAAATTTTTTAACTTTTCAGCAATCCATGAATTGCTCGATTTACACGTTCTCTTGTCTATCTAGTGTTACAAGAGATTCAGACTGGGGCAAACATTCGGTGGTTGACTCCGAGAGTGCCACTGCAGTTGCCGGACCCGAGTGTTGCTGTTATGACGGTTGCCAGTCAAACAGGTTGGGATATAATACTGATCCCAACGGATTCGAAGTGCCAGGGTCTTTGGGTTCCGCAGTCTCTTAGCAACCAATTATCTTCCGCAGAATAATGTTTTAGGCTTGCTTTATGTCATTGCATGAACATTATTCAGAAACGCATGCCCAAATCCTGTCCGTTAATTCGACAGTAGTGGCGTATCTCCGGAACCAGGGAGGCACTCTTTCGTTTCCGTTATTCAATTTAATGGAAAGAATCCGTCTGTTGGTTATAGTACACCAAGTTCTGTTTTGGTCTGTCATATTCCGGGTCGTCTGATTGTTTTACCGGACTCCCGTTCACTTAGGGGTGGCTTGTTGCTGTCAGAATGGACTCTCAACAAACAAGTATTCAATCAGATTTGCTATCTATGGGAGTGCCCAATGATGATTTATTTACGACACAGCTTGCTAATCAATTGCAGACGTATGTGTTGGCTTGTCCGGATCTCTGAGCTAATGTTGTTAACGCTCTATTGATCTATAGGACGGAATGATAGGATACGCGTATCCTCCGGCGCTGTTGTTTCAGCAGGTATTGCTAAGATAAACAACCACAATACATTTCTGTTGATAGCATCTCTATCTTCACAGAGACCATGGGTAATTTACTCTGTTGTCTACTGTGGGACTTAACGTGAAATCTTCCTCAATGTGAGGATCTTTTTTCACTGGGTAAATCGTGTCATCTTTATCACAACCAGCAAGGTCGCAACCTTCATGTATTCCGTTGTGTGGTCCGTATTGCATTGTAGCATTGTACTGGACGAGCTTTGGACGCGATTTCTTACTATAGGAGATCCTCTTCTTCGCTATTCTATGCGGCTAAAGTGGAGGCTCTTCCGTCGTTGGTGTAGGGATCATTATGTTCATATTGTTGATCCCTCCATACTACTCATTGCAATTTTTTAGTATACTTGTTTCACAAGATCTACTGCAGCCTGTTATTATTAAGGTTATAGGTTTATGTTACCTCATACCTATGCACTCTAGGATAGTTTACAATTGAGTCTTATGTCTCTTTATCTAAGTCAGTTAGTAACTTTTTGATAAATAGACTTAGAATCTTTAGATTAAATTCCTTTTTGGAATTTAACTTCGGTTCTTATTTAGCTAAGTAATCATTTGAGCCTCTGGAAACAGTAGTTTTCAAATTCTGACCTTTTAGACAGTAATTCTGTTGGTTTCTCTTTTACTGTAGAGTCAGTGAGTTTCATGCACTATCAATGGATGATTTTCACTTTCGTAGTTTCGGAATCAATACTTCCGTTACTATTTAGGTTGGATTGTTGCATAAGAGTTAGGCTCCTATTATCCGGAACCTATTATTTTAAGGTCCTTCCGTCTTCGTATGGGCATAGGCCTTTACTCTTTCCGGGTACAGTTTATGTATTTATAAACAGATATCTGTTTATTACTATGGGCGTAAGCTTCTTCTCTCTTTGATGTCTAGTAGAAGGACGTTACGCTCCATTTTATTGTTAATGGATTCTATTAACTATCGGTACTGCTTATGGTATATCATTGACTTAGCAGTTATGCTTAAGATTTCGGCTCATGAAGTAAGAGTTCTTCTACTTCTTGGGCTTACATTAATAGTGTCGCTATTATAGATTTTTGAAGGCCGCTCATTGCGCTCAGCCATCCACATTCATGAATTTTATCTCAGAAATATCGAGTCCATTTCTGGAGGCCTCTATTGTTAGGTCTATTATCTACTGCTCAGAATGTCATTCGGCTGCCCTCTTCGCTCTGGGCTATTTGACCCAGGGCAAGAAAAAGGGGGGGGGGGAGGGTGTTCCCTTGGGTCACCTGTTTTACTATGAAAACAAGGGGATACCTCCTCCGGAGTTAGTAATTCTGAGCTGTTATTGGGATGGTTGTTTAGTGAGAAGTTTAGGTTTTTAAAATTCATTCAAGTCTTAGTTTTTAAAGTATAGCTTTTGAATATTGCATCTGTCAACGGACATGATTATGCAATCCTCAGACACTTTTAAGGAGTATAAGAGTCTCTATTCTCTAGACTTACTTTATTTATTAGCTTACTTTAAAAATTATTAGTATAAGGATTATATTGGATATTAATAGAGTACATGGATGTATGAAGCTCAATTTTGGAAGGTGTTGTATCTTTCTAATTTATCATAAATAAGAAAGATACATGTAAGGCCTATTACTTCTTTTTCCCTACAGGGGATGACTCTATTTTATTTTATTGAGCGTATTCCATTTTGCTCTATGTCCTTGGCCCTCCAGCCTTTTTACTATTCAGCTATGTCTGGGTCATTGGTACAGTATAAAAATGTTAAAAAATTTATAGTAATTTATATATTTTTTATACTTACCAATGACCCAGACGGGGATGGCCCTCCCAGGAGTTGGGAACTCTTGCCTCCCCGCTGAGTACATAGCGCTTACCAGGCACTGGTTATTAGAATGATTAATGGCGCCAATTTCGGAACGTCCTTGACACTGCGCATGCGCAGTAGGGGCGAAGTGTGGAGGGCCTTTCAGGACATGTTTTCTTTAGTTTTAGATGCAAATTT
The DNA here is from genome assembly GCA_031216915.1 of Pictodentalium vernedei. Taxonomy (NCBI): domain Eukaryota; kingdom Metazoa; phylum Mollusca; class Scaphopoda; order Dentaliida; family Dentaliidae; genus Pictodentalium; species Pictodentalium vernedei. Next base: position 344,447,874 of record CM062293.1, read on the forward strand.
TGGGGATTGGGGGGCAAAATTTGTGTTTGGCCCTATATTTTAAGAGTTAGCACCAGCTATGTCTGGGTCATTGGTAAGTATAAAAAATATATAAATTACTATAAATTTTTTAACTTTTGTTCTAACATAACTGAGCAGAAGGTATGAATTAATAATTAAAAATGGGTACATTTTTTTAGCCATACAGCCTGCTATTGTGTATTCTTGTTTTTACACCGTGGTCAACCACAGTGTAAAAAAAAGCTGCAGTGGATTGCAAGTTACACTGTACCTCTCAGCCAATCAAAATGCAGTATTTTGTTATACCCCCACTTTCGAAGAAAATGGGGGTATACTGGATTACATGCGTCTGTCCGTCCATCTGTCTGTCCGTCTGTGCATCCATGTGTGAGTCCATCCGAGAATATTCATAACTTAAGTAAATTATTATTTTTTATAATATTTGTTGGTCATAGGTATGCCCACACTAGTTATTTTTTTTTTTATTATTTTTTCTTTTTTATTACTTGTTCACTTAGAATTTGTGTCCGTCCGAGTCAAATTTTGTCTGTTCACCCTGTACCGCGGGTATCGAATGTTCTATTACAATGAAATTTGCCATGAACACTGCTTATGGTATAGGCTTTAAAAAAAGGATTCAACGATATTTCTCACATTCTCCTTTTTAGAGTTATCCTCCTTTTTTCGACTTAGAAATTGTAGGAAAAGACATTATTTGTCTGTTCAGCCTGTATCTCAGGTATGGGTTATCGGATTTCAGTGAAATATGGCATGCAGTTTGCCTATGACAAAGGCTTCTGCCTCATTACATAAAACTTCCAAACACCAAACAATTTACCACACTTTTTGACTTAGAAATTGTTGAAAACTTTTGAAGAAAATGGGAGGGGGGGGGGGGCATACTGGATTGTGGTTATTGGATTTCATTGAAATATGGCATGCAGTTTTCCTATGACAAAGGCTTCTGCCTCATTGCATAAAACTTCCAAACACCAAACAATTTACCATACCTTTTGACTTAGAAATTGTTGGAAATTGTTGAAAACTTTCGAAGAAAATGGAAGGTGGGGGTGCTGTATACTGGATTGCGTCCATCCATCTGTGCATCCGTCCGTCAGTCCATACGAGAATATTCATAAATAATATTTGTTGGTCATAGGTATGCTCACACTTGGTGGTACACCACGTGGGGGTATGCACCGGATGAAAGTCCAGCTCTTGTTTCATTTGGAAATAATAATTGGTGACCCATGTTGGAGTTTTTCCTTCAGTGCATGTGAAATACAGGAAAAACTTCAACTCGGGTTGTTGATTCCAGTCCCCTGTACTCCATCTTCATTGTGTCCTGTCTTATTACATCCTTTGTTATGTAACCCTTTATATATCAAAGTGTGTAAATCCTGAATACTGCACAAAGGGTTCAATGAAGTGGCCAAAATTTAACTTTGATCACTTCCAAGAAATTTTTCCTGTACAATCCAAACATTTCAAGGACTGAATCATTCAGCTTCAGGAGGAATCTTTTAATCAGTAGTACATATTGGGATTAACAGTTGGAAATATTGCCAGGTTCAAGGGTTGGGAGTGTGGTGGGTCATTGGTTAGAGCATTGGACTTTAAACCAAACCATTGATGGTTAGTTCCTGACCCACACCATATGTGCTGTGTCCTTGACCCAATTTTGCCCATGAGGGGCACTAAGGCATACTGCATGTCGATGGTGCACTTGTCTACAACCACTGCTAACATGGCTTGTACCAGGTTAGTAAGTTGGAGAGTCTGGCAGTTGCTTGGTGGTTCTCTCTGGGTTCTCGGACTTCCTTCACCCATAAAACCATATGACATGATATGACCCTTGCAGTTGAAAGGGTTGTTTCACATAGACTACCACTAGGTGGTATAAACAAACAAACAATTGATTTCTGGATGTCTGAGGCAGGCCTTAGTACTGAAACATTTAAGACCACACAACGTATATGTTCTGTTTCTCAGGCCAAGTTTTGTAAAATTGCATGCAGGTGGGTGGTTTTTTATTTTATATTTTGTTTTTGTAATTTTTTCTTTGCCATCAGAAGTTGATATTCTTGGTTTATTTTATGTTTTAGGCCTCATAATCTACAGAATAGCAAGGGTGGTGGTGTATTTCGTCCCTTGGGTGCAACAAGGCTTTGCAATGCTAAAGCATTGCAAAGCCTTGTTGCACTCAAGGGACAAATTTATCAATTTTATTAACTTGTGTAAAATATCAGACATAAACCATTTAATTTTTATTTTTTCAAGTTTGCATTGGTCATAAAAAGAAAGTATGCGGCAGTCAAAAGGACCATGCGGGAGGGCCTGAGAAACAGATATTTAATTTTATTAAGCCTAATTGTTCACTTTGTGTTTTTTAGTCTTGAAGGAGTTATTACAGAGGTTAGTCAGCAACGTGAAGATATTGATGATCTAGAAGCAAGGGTAGACAGCACAGAAAATGATATAGAACAACTCAACACAGAAGTTGACAATCAGAAGAAGGATATCACTAAACTGGAAGATGATGTTAAAGAGACTGGTGAAAGAGTCGATAAAGTGGATGAACATCTTGAAGAATTGGATGAAAAAGTTGAAGAAATTGATCACAAGGTGATTATATTTTGCACATTCTTCTGAGTGAATTCAAAAATTGTTATTTCTATATGCCCATTTTTAAAAAAAACTTGTATATTATGTTATGGCACTGTCCAGGTGTCCGACCAGGCCACCCAGGCATCCGTCCATTAACTTTATCTTGTCCAGGCCATAACCTTTGAACTGATTGAGTGCCAGAAGCCATTATCATGGCATTGTTGAAAAGTGCTGAAAGCCACTTTAGTGGCTTTACACTGTACATGTTAACTTGTTCACTCAGCAGTAAAAAAAAAGTATATAAAAAATTGTTTTGTTACCATTTATTGGAGAGTGTCAATAGGCATTCACCAATAAATGGTAACAAAACAGTTATTTATGAGAAACAACTTGATAAACTTAGGCTCCCCTTTCTGGTAGAATGGTATCTTTGAAAAAAAATGCTCATCTTTGAAAAACATTGTAGCATTCTATCAGTTAATAGGAAGAGGTATCATGATGAAATCACCGCTGCATGAAGTTCCAGAAAATTGGATCACAAAGTGTGATGCATATGTATTTGGTAAACAGAATAGGATTATCCCTCTTTGTTCTTGCATTTAACTGGTTGAGTGCTAGGTTATTTCTGGTGGTCTGAATTTGTTATTCAAAATTTATTTTATTACAAATTTTTGGAGAGTGCCCATAGGCACTCTCCAATAATTTGTAATAAAAGGAATCTATATAAAACTAAATATTAATTGCATTTCAATGAAAATGAAACATGAGCAGGTAAAATGTAGGCCTTTTCTCTGGTACACTAATTTTTCTCAAAGCCCTGATAGTGGCTTCTAGCACTCAACCAGTTAATGCACTCACATAGTATAGTATATAGGCACGTCATAACTACGAAGGATGCTTTTTTAGGCACATCGTTACTACAAGAGATGTTGTTCAAAACAGTCACTCACAAATGTGAATGGCATACAGAAACACGTGATTGCTAACCAACCAGTCTACTGTACTTTGCTTGGAGGTCATCGAGCTGTTCCAGGCAAGAAGTCCATCTAGAGTGTTCTGGTTTTCGGTGTAAAAATAAAGCTCTTTAATAATCTGTAACTGGAACATGCAACCTTCTCACCCAAGTGTTCAGGTTTTAATTATCTATATTGCGCCCAGTGGTTATAACATTCACATGGAGAAATACCCACTTTTTGAGAAACAAAACTAAAAATATAAAAAAAAATGGTTGATAAGGCATTTTTGTCTTTTAATAGGTGTTGGGTCAGTTCGCCCTAAATACATTTGTTCAAAAACTACATATGTTCACCCTGTGTCCGTTCGCCCTAAAAGTGGGTTCATTCACCCTAGGTATCGGGTTCATTTGCCCTGTGGTCTGTTCACCCTAGTATTTTTTTAGGGGTTTAATACATAAAAAAATATTCTTATAATGGGGTCTGGAGGTTTCATACCACTACAAGTTCGTCCCAGTGCACTTTTGTACCACTACTGGTTCATCCCAGGAGGTTTTGTACCACTATGTCTGGAGGTTTCGCACCACTACAAATTCGTCCCACCTACTGACACCCCACCATATTTCATACACTGCTGTTCCCCGTTTTGCCAATTATTTTTAGTTTGGGTTGGAGACTGGCAGGTAATATGTACGGGGCACAATCAGCATGATACCTGCCAGGAGGGGTAAAGTCTGGTATGTTGTTCATCATATAGACCAGTGGAGTCTTTAAAGTTCATGTCCCAGTGAGTGTGACATTGCTATGTTAGTTTGTTTTATTTTATTTGGTTGATTGAAACATGATTTAATTATACATGTAATTGTTCACTTATTTTAGTACTTTTGAGGGCGGAGCCATCATAAATGAAACCTGCATAATCAATTTCAAGAGATAGGAAAAAAACAGCTAAACAAAAGTTTTAAAACAAATCCTACCCTGACATGGTGTGTAACATACACAATTCATAACTGGCCTCCCAAAATCAAGGTTAAAGATAAAGAGCAACATATTAATCAGCATGCTCATCAACTTCGTGTCTGGGACATAACATTCTAGTGGAAGGAGACATGACAGAAATTTACACAACACATGGACCACCACGAGACAGTGTGTCGCATACAAAATTCTTGACAAGCCCACCTAGGACAAGTCACAGATAGAGATCAACACATGGAATAGGCGCAGATAGTGTGTTAGGTACAAAATCACGATCAACTTACAGATATAGAGGTCAGCACAGTGAATCAGCATGAACATCAATCTTTTCATGTCCGACCATAACTTTTTAACAGAAGGAAATATCAATGAAACTTAGGCAACATGTGGACCAATACTAGTTGGTGTGTCACAAACAACTTTGATGACAGACCCACAAATGTCACATTTACAAACAGGCCTGAAAATAAGCAGTCTGACATTTGCAGAATGAGGTCCCCAGAGGGTGAATTTGATGATGCTATCCCATACAGTGGGCCAATTTATCCTCTGGGTACCTCTTTCTGTTTAGTTTTGAGACTCTGATTCAGATTGAGGTTCACAGAGACTAAATTTAGTGATGCTACCATGCTGTGCAGGGTAGCATCACTAAATTCACCCTCTGGGGACCTCATTTTGCTGATGACAGTCTGCTTATTTTCTGGCTTGTTTACAAACAGAGGTCAACACTTACAATCAGCATGCAGATCAACTTTTTGTGTCTGGACCATAACTTTTCATTTGATGGGAGATACCACAATGAAACTTACAAATGGTGTGTCATGTACAAAACTCACATCTGGGCTACCAGGGTCAAGGTCACAGATTGAAGTCAACACATTGGATCATCTTGCATATCCACTTTGTGTCTGGACCATAAGGTTTTAGTAGAAGGAGGTATCACAATGAAACATACACCACTAAATGGTGTTCTGTGAACAAAAATCACAGCTTACCCAGCAGGGTCAAGGTCGCAGATAGAGGTCAGTACATGCAATCAGCATACTCATCAACTGTTTCATGTCTGCCCCCTAACTTTTTGGTGTAAGGAGATATAGCACTGAAACTGAACGTAAGTACCGCCACAAGATGTAAAAATACAAAATTCTTGTCTTTAAATCCTTTCCTAAGCCATGAACTTTTCAAAAGGCCAAGTGAAAGAATAAAAAAATGAGCAAGTTTGGCATCAGGACTTATTTTCAAACTTCAGCAAGATGGAATCTGTGATAACTTACTACACTAGTTTCAGGATTATTTAACTAACAGATAACAGTGAGGCCTATTGAATAGCACATACTACCCAAATTCCATTATAGCTGCTGCAGGTGTTCCTCAAGAATCTGTTCTAGGACCCCTTTTCTTTTTTAATCTATATATCAGCGACATTGCTGAATTTCTCAATTATCTTGTTAGGATTTCTGCAGATGACGCTTGAGTCACAAATAGCAAAGCCAACTAATGTGATGTTGCATAAGACCTAAGTCAAGACCTTGAGCTTATTCATGGTTGGTCTCAGAAATGGCCAATTTGATTTAATCCGCAAAAAAACTGAGGTCAATTTCTTTACATATAGTAACTTCGCTACCTACAACCCAGGGCTGCTTTTTAAAAGCATCCCCATCACTTTCTACAAATGTCACAAACATCTTTTACAACATCGAAAATCAAACCTAGCCTGGGACAACCATATACTGGACATCTTGTAAATTCCAAACTCTCACAGTCAAACAAATTAAAATTCATACTCCCTCAAAAAACACGGGAACCAATTTACTCTGCTTTTATTCTGCCACTGTTGTGTTAGGGGGATTATTATTATCCTTGATGGGTGAGGGTGTGAGAAGGGAAAATCTCATCAGAGGGCAAGATATTTGGGCCAGTCACAAGTCGAGTGTCTGGACCAAATATTTTGTCCTGAGGGTAAGATTTCCCCATCTCACCCCCACCCCCATCAGGGATAATTTTTCTCCCCTCACCAAAACATGGAGGTTTTTCGGTTCGGTTTCAATTTTTGCCGCAAACCGAAAAAACGAACCGACAGATGCAAAAAACTCCGGTCACATGGTTTTTGCATTCTTTGATGTTTAACTTCAAAATTCACAATGACTCTCTCATATTTCATTTTCAAAACGGCAGCGAACAAACCAGAAAGCGATTATTACTTGTATTTCGAATGAATCGATTCTAAATTTTTCAAATGCAATCTTTGTTCCAAACAAGTATCTGCTGATAATGGGAACACAAGTATTTTAAAAGGGCATCTACAGCGAGCCCACAAAGCTGTTTTTTTACAATCCAGTCAAAGAAAGAAGCTGATCTGAAGACAGGGTGCCAAAAGGTAAGGAAAGAAAAGAGCTGAGAAATCTAAAAGTGAATAAACATTTCAATACTTTGTGTTTTCATCTTCATCCTTTAATTTACTGAATTTATTTGTGATTGCATCGTAATTTAAAAAAAAATGGTTTGTCATTTGCCCTATCGCAGTATCAGGTCCGCAGGGATGAAAAGTTTTGTCTGGAATAAGCATTGCTTCTTTCAGGCAATTGCAGACAACATTTTTTTACCACATTCAGACAAGTACGGTAGGTAGCCTACACCTGAAAAAGATACCGACGTTTCCCTCAATTTATTTAGAAAGTCAGAAAGTATGGTTGGGGCTCTAGAATCGTTTTCAGACAGTCAGGCTATCAGATTTTTCAAAAACTTTCTGACCCCCTACCTGTGGATGTGGATGGGATGAGACCCCTCTGTACCTCCATTGGATCGGACCAACTCCCACCCCATGCCAGTGCTACGTGTCTCGGTTTTGTCTGCGTCATTACTTTACAGGCAAAATTTTCCACCCCCTCCCAAAACAAGTTGGGCCTTATTTGGCCCATATGGCATACCGGTATGTCTGTGCCCCCAACAAGGCAATGAAGGCATAGGCATTTAAACAGACTAGTAAGTAGAATTCCAGTGAGTTTCACACTCGGCTTTCAGCACAAAACTCTCAATAGTGCTCCAAGTTTCTATTAGAGTCCTGTATAAGCCAGTAAGCCTTACAGGCTAGCACCAGGCAGGTAGTAATTTTTACCCTTTCCACCAAGAGAGATTAAATTTTGTTTGTGCTTAGTCTTGCAAGCTGGCTTAATTGTCCAAACAAATAAACAAACAGTTGATGAAAAATAAGTAGAAGTGAAAAAGCGTCCACAAGTGTTCATGTACACACTGTATAGTCTATACAATAGTCACCCATTTTAATTTTTCACAGTAGATGATGTCAGATGAATCAGTGTACGATTTGGACTCAATTTTTTTCTCAAATTCTTCCTTTTTTTTATTATTTATAAACCCTGTGCTCTAAATTTGATTTGAACTTCATTAAACCTTGGTGCAAATCGAATTTATAAACTCGGCTTATAAATTCCGTATAAAATAGGAACTTATTTCCAGTCCTCCATTTCTTTCCATTTATTAGCACAGGTTATTCTAGCACTGCTGACTTCTCAATGATACACCTACTCAGGTTAGTGCCAGTGGGCTGGGCAGGTGTTCTTGGAATATGAATACCCGGTCAAACAGTAGACTTTTATTGCTCATCCGAGTATTGATGGTCCATGAATCAACGAAAAATGATTTAGTGCATAACATGACAAAACAGTATATCAGGAGGTTATCTTTTTAAGACTAAGAATTATCCAGAATTTTTATTTCTTTTTCCCTGCTCAGGTAAATGCAGGAGGCTCCGGACTGGGAGCAACTTCTTCAAAACAGAGAAAGGCAGATGAGTGTTTCTTCAGTTCACCTGAAACAAGATGGAGTGCAAATGACCCTCGCAAAAAAGCAGCCGATCTAAAATTAGGGAGAATGATCGCCATTGATATGCAACCACTGAGCTTGGTGGAAGACAAGGGTTTTAGAGATTTTGTGTCAACAATACAACCAGCCTATGATCTGCCGTCTAGTTGGAATCTCCAGTACAGAATTATTCCTGAATTATATGAAGATACTAAAGCCAAAATAGCTGATGTTTTGTGTGCGTCCAGTACAGTAGCTCTTACAACAGATCACTGGACATCAAGGGCGACGGAGGCATATATTGCAGTTACGGTGCACGTATTATCTGAAAATTTTGAACTTATGGATTCCTGCCTAAATGTCAGTTTTACTCCAGAAAGCCACACAGCGGAAAATATTGCTGGTAATATTGTTGATATAGTCAGTAACTGGATTTCTAAAGCAGAAGAAAAGAAACTATATGTAGTATCAGACAATGCCTCAAATATTCAAGCCGCTTGTCAGTTACTACCAGTATATTACACTCCTCTTAGATGCTTTGCTCATACCTTACAGCTAGTGTTGAAAGACTCACTGAATGAATTTCCAGGCATAAATCATGTTACTGCAAAGTGTAAAACAATTGTGAGCCACTTCCATCATAGCTTCAAGTCAACCCAGAAACTAAATGAAATGCAAAAACGTCTTGACATTCCTGAGCACAAGTTGAAAGTCGAGTCTGAAACTCGGTGGAACTCTACATACCAGATGATTTCACAGATTGTAGAACAAAAGTTAGTGATCTGTGCTGTACTGGCATCTAATGATGCTGTGAACAACCTTCTACCACACGAGTGGAAAACTGCATCAAGTTACGTTGAAGCTTTGAAGCCGTTTGATGACATTACTATGATAATGTCTGCCACTAGGCATTCAACTTTATCAATGGTTATTCCTGTTTTGAACACTTTGTGTGAGAAAATGAACTCGATTGAGGTGAACAGCTTTGGTGAATCAGTCATCAAAAACATAAAGAAACAATGGCCAGATTATGAGAAGAACGAACTACTCGTACAAGCTACTTACTTGGACCCAAGGTTCAAAAACTTTCCTTTTTCTGAAGACAAAGTAGAAGCAAGTGCTATTCAGTTACTAATGGACGCAATGGTAGCGAATGAGAAAGACAACTCAGTAAACTCACAAAATTCTGAGAAGACTTCCAAATCTGAGCAGGAGCTAAAAGAACCCCCAAGTACTATGTCTGATACTAGTCAAAATACTCTAAAAGAGAAGAAAAATGATTTCTGGGGCTTGTACAAAAACAAAGTTAAGGCAAAGCGTGAAAGTTCGAGAGGGACAGCAGATCTTTTGAACCTGTACAAGGCCGAGATTGATCGGTACAAGGCCGATAAACTTTTAGAGCCCTCTGACAACCCATTTCAGTGGTGGGCAGACAACAAAAACAGTTACCCAAACCTTGCAGTCCTTGCACGGAGGTATCTTTGTATACCTAGTACAAGCGTTCCTAGTGAGCGACTTTTCAGTATAACTGAGTTGATGATCTCCAATAGGTGGAGCAGTCTCAAGCCTGGTAATGCAGAAAGGTTGATTTTCCTTAGCCACAATTTGCAGCACACTTGTATATAGGATGTACTATGATCCAGGCGACTCTCTCTTGCTGTGGTACCAGGCCTGTGGCTTTTGTTCCCTACAGGACAGGGACATTGTTTATTTCACCAATCAACTTGTGAACAGTTTCGCATCTCTACCAATGTTGACTCAGTGACTGAGTGACCGAATGTTTTTTTCTTAGTGTCACATTGATTGAGATATTTCATATTGATATATTTCACACCAGATGGCTTGTGGAGAATCTGATGATGGGGTGGGGCTGTGGATGGATATGATGTGATAATAATTATTGTTGGGTTAAAAAAAATAAAGTTTATTTAGTTCCAACCAGTGCTCTGTTAGTTCATTATTAAGTTTATTAACCCTTTAGCCAATGCAGACGATATCAAAATTTATTTTTTTTAAATATCATTGTTTCAAATTTTTCCAAAAATTTCGACAAAACCATATCATGTGACCCCTCGTTGGAACGAGCTTGTTCCAACGAGGGGTCACATGATATGGTTTTATTGAAATTTTTGGAAAAATTATATTTTTTCAACTACTGAATTTGCATATTACGCAGGCGGATGCGGGCGATTCGTTGGGTAAAGGGTTAACCTGTGTCAAAATGGCAATAGAAACTTTAGAAAGTTAATTTGACTAATCCCAGACCCCAAGCTCATAAACCACCCCTCTATTGCCACATTGCCAGATAGAGTGGTGGTACATGTTCCTGGGATGGAGGGAATTATATGGCTCAGAGAACAGATTTCAAGCTCCAGGGCTTTTAGTCCTGTTAAAACGAGAAGTCCTCATGGCTGTCTTTTTGAAAAAGTTAGCACCCAGTATCAAAGAGACAAAGGCCACAAACATTACTGATCTCCATTCAAGTCACACTGTTGAACAAACACGGCATAACACGAAACATAAAACGTAAATAAAACCATATGGGCATGCTCACAAAAAGGAGCTCTATTTAATTGGCCCACCATGGTGTGCATAGAGACTCCCCAATGTCAGTACTAAAATGGCTTCACGTGTGCATTGTTTTCCAATTTCAAACAGCTTTTCATGTCATATTTGACAAAGTGGATATTGAAATGAAGGTACGAAGTTATATTTCTTTTTTGTAGTACCTTTTCTGTATGACTGTTTTAGATAACCAAACAACTCCTTTTCCAACTAATAAAAACCGATAACCCGGGTGGCCACACAGCCTAGAATAATTAATTGTGAACTGGGTATTTCTCATTCATTTCTGAATATAAAGGCATAAAACCATAGGTATATACCACAAAATTAAATACCTCCACCAGCAATCAGGGTTAAAGATTTGTACCGAAATGAACATTGACATATTCTGATGACGTCATATTATGAATTCTGCAATGCATTCGCAAACTTTTCTACAGGAATTTTGTGCAACTATCTCCACTCATAATGGTGTTCACCCAAGAAATTCATATGAAAGAATCAAGTGTCCTTTGGTTGTGCGGTCTGTGTTTTTATTTCCACTTTCTTTGACAAAAGTTTGTCTGCTAATATTTCCGAAAAATGACACCATGTTGTTTGTTTACCGAATTTACTGTAACTCATTAAATATGCTAATATGCCAGTCACATGGGTCGTATGAGATAAATATCTATCTCACATGGACTTCTCACATAAGACATGCGTTTCTTGCAAAGGAAGTAGGGGGAGAAATGGTATGCCTAACAACACCTCTATCACTTTCTTGAAATGTCACGAACATCTTGGACTACATTTATAATCGAACCTATGTTGTGAGAACCATATTCCACACATCTGTAAGAAAGTAAATTCTCTACTCTCACAGTTATGCAAATTAAAATTCATACTTCCCCAAAAAACATTGAAACAGATTTACTCTGCTTTTATTCTGTCACTGTTGGATTAGGAGGTGATGGATTAGGTGGGATTCAGTATGGGATTCTGCATAACATGCATTGTTTTATTTACAAATATAATAGTTGGATGGCTGACTACCAGATTATCCTTTGCACACTATAAATGTTTAGCACTAGAGAAATTTATGTGGTTATCAAGCACAAGAGAAATTTATGTGGTTATCAAGTACGTCAATTTTTCACATCCTGTGAAGTAGCACTTTATTTGTCTGCAGGAGTTTAACCTTTTACCCAGTGTAGAGAATATCAAATTTATTATTTTAATTACTATTTTTTTAAATTTAAAAATAAAAATTCAACAAAACCATATCATGTGACCCCTCATTGGAACGAGCTCAATGAGCTCGTTCCAATGAGGGGTCACATGATATGGCCTGTGAGGGCCTAATTCCAATTATGAGCACTTTTGTCTGTAACAAACAGCATTTCCTATAAAGCCTCAAATCACACTGCATTGTTTGGCAGAGTGTGTGCTACAAAAAGTGTTGGACTAGATTTTTCACCTGACAGTCATGATCTCTCCAAAACTGGGTGGTGGTGGAGGAAATGTTCTCAACAGGGGACTACCACACATGCACTAAAGGAATTGGCTACATAGTTCTGCACAATTTACAAAATGAGCTGTTGGAAAACAATTATTTTTCAAAATATTTCAACAAAAGCATATCATTAGAACGAGCTCCTTGAGCTTGAGAGTGTTGTGTTGTCTGAAATTTCTAAGGTTTTTACACATATTCATGCTAAATGAAACAATATAAAATCAAAACTAAAAGTAGTGTGTGACATGCCTTTTAAACTGATGAGTGTGTAAAATCAACAATACAGCAAACGGTTTGCTTTATTTTAATAATTTTGAGAGCATTTGAAAAATAGAATTACAGAAGCATAATTGGATTTTTGATTGCCGGCTCCCTCCAAATTTTAAATCTCTCACCTTGAATATTTGAGAGATATTATTTTAGCTTTTCTAACAGTGCATCTAAACAATCCCAGGTGCACTTCTTTTGACCTGTCTTGTTCTCACAGAAATGAAGCACTCATTCCACATACCTGAGGAATTGACCACATTAATCTGCACAATTTACAAAGGAAGCTTTTGGAAAACATTATATTTTTATACTGTACCAATGACCCAGACATAGCTGGTGCTAATTCTCAAAAATCTAGGGCCAAACACAAATTTTGCCCCCCAATCCCCAAAATTTGCATCTAAAACCAAAAAAATCATGTCCTAAATGGACCTCCATACTTTTCCTCCACTGCGCATGCGCAGTGTCAAGGAGGTCTCGAAATTGGCACCAATTATCATTCTTTGTTTGGCCCTTCATCAGCTCACATCTGACTGATATTTGTGCTTGTAAATCTCAGTTTAAATGATGCCAGACACATAAATATTAGAGAAATGGTGGATCTAAAGAGGAAATAGAAGGAGGAGAGGAAAAATGAGTGGCAGGAAATAATCAGGGCTGTAACTTAAAAATTTTTTTACGAAATTATGTTATGTTGCCTAATTTCGAGGCATGAGCATGTTGTTGTTATTCTTGCTATAAAGTTACACTGCTTGTTCAGTGTTTCCTCTCTCCCTTTCCTTTAAGTCCCCCCTTGCTATTCTCCCATGCTTTTGGCATATTTTCTGTAATATTATTACTAAAATTTCTTGGGAGTTTTCGCTGGGTAACAGAATGAATTCTGTTCTTTTCCCCATGTTTACGTCCTCACCCATGGGTGTTTAGGCGTAGTGTTCTGCATCTACCATCTGATGTTCTGCAGTTTCTTCCCTGGAAGTCTCTGTTTTGCATCAGATAGTGTGTTATTGGTAACTGATTTCGGGCCATGGTTATCAGTGCCTGGAGTCATGTTTCTGATGTTTATACACTGTTTGTTTACATTGACAACGGTTTCTGTTGAGAGGAATTTTCTTGTCTTTGTATTAGCTTAATCATAACAAGATACATTATTATTATACGTAAGTGCTGCATTAATATTTTTATACTGTACCAATGACCCAGACATAGCTGGTGCTAACTCTTAAAATATAGGGCCAAACACAAATTTTGCCCCCCAATCCCCAAAATTTGCATCTAAAACCAAAGAAAACATGTCCTGAATGGCCCTCCACACTTCACCTCTACTGCGCATGCGCAGTGTCAAGGACGTTCCGAAATTGGCACCATTAATCATTCTAAGTTTGGCCCTTCATCAGTTAACATCTGACTGATCTTTGTGCTTGTAAATCTCAGTTTAAATGATGCCAGTCACATAAATATTAGTGAAATGGTGATTCTAAGGAGGATAGAGAAGGAGGAGAGGAAAAATGTGTGACAGAATATTATCAGGGCTGTAACTTAAAATTTTTTAATGAAATTATGTTAAGTTACCTATTTTCGAGGCAGCAGCCATTTTGTTGTCATTCTGGTTATTTAGTTACACTGCTTTTTCAGTGTTTTCCTCTCTCCCTTTCCTTTAAGTCCCCTCTTGCTATTCTCCCATGCTTTTGGCATAGTTTCTGTAATTATTATTACTAAAATTTCTTGGGAATTTTAGCTGAATAACAGAATGAATTCTGTTCTTTTCCCCATGTTTACGTCTTCACCTACGGGTGGTTAGGCGTTGTGTTCTGCATCTACCATCTGATGTTCTGCAGTTTCTTCCCTGGAAGTCTCTGTTTTGCATCAGATAGTGTATTTTTGGTAACTGATTCCGGGCCTGGGTGCCTGGAGTCTTATTTTAGTGTTTTTACACTCATTGTTTACATTTACAACAGCCCTCTGTGTGAGGGGGGATTTCTTGAAAATAATATCTTGATGTTATTTTAATCATAACTAGATACATTTTTATTGTTCGTAAGTGTTGAATAAATTGTTTAAAATATTTTTAAAATTTTTGTCCACACTTAGGCTTGGGATCCATTGGGGCTCAACGTTACTTTTCAGAAACTTGGGCTATTCTGAAAAAATATTTTTTCAAAATATTTTGATTTCAATTATTTTTTCTATATTAATGGATCATATTATTATTATGTATTTTGATTGCCAGGGGTTGGTGCGAGTACCAGGACTTTGGTTTCTTTTCACATTGAAAGGATTTTGATCAATTGTAATAAGAGGAAGTCTTCCTCTGACTTTTATAATCATTCTATATGTGGTCAGTGTACTCGCATTAACTCCTGTTCTGTATCGTATCATTTCGATGACAACATGGGAAGCGTATGTCACGGTATGTTAGTGGGGAATTGGACATTCCGGTCCTTTCCCCGCAGGGTCACTCTACTTTATCAATTTCTATTTCAGACGATCAAGATTAGGGTGATGTATTTGTGATGTCTTCCAACAGAGTGCCTCCGTCGTCACAATTAATGAAGGGCTAGCGGAAAAGTGCTCATGTAAATACGCCAATTGCCTTTGACGTCCGCTAGCTCGCCCGGTGTAGCGTCCATTCATCGAATGGTTCGGCAGCCGGGTTCGTCCGTTGCAGTCTAGGAGTTTTGGGGTGATGCGAGCACTATAAATCAACCAAATGCACACCCAGTGACAGCGGATTAGAGGGAGAACGGAGGAAGCCTTTTAGTCCGGTTCATAGCTCGTTCTGGTCTATCCGGACGGCGAGCGAGAGAGGCCCCTCTCTCGTACATCAACATCTGGCCCCAGATGTTGTGGTACAAAATGTTTCGTATTCGGAGCATACGTCCGTCGCTCGGGACGCTCCGACATATAGGCAGTCCGGAGTAGACTGTCAATAAGGCTTCCTCATTCTCATGGTAGCGCACACGACCGCTCTTGGCTACGTGACCTCGGATATCCAGTCAGCTTCGCCAGTCAGAGAATCATCGGCGACCAGGTCACACCATCCGGTAGCCAGGGACACGAGGCCTGCAGACTCCGGACGTTCGCATAGGAAAGTGTGCGGGAGTCAACGTACACGGAGCTTCCGGCGGCAATGCATCGTAAGACCGCTACTGCACAGGCCTCGGGAACGGACGTGCTTTCCTAAATAGCACAGCTTATCGCAGCATCCCAGCATCAACTGAATCTGTCGCATATTTTTTATCCGGGACGCTCCGCGGAAGCGGGTACGGACGTCCGAAAATTTCATCCGGTCCGACGGGATACCGAAAGGGATTCGGAGGATTTCCCTTTCGGAACAACATATGCTGTTGTGTATGTCATCTGACTTGATCTTCTACAGCTTCTTTCGTCGGACCAGAATGCTGCGATGCTGGATAAGAAACTGATAGCGTCGGTGGACTTAGAAATTTTTGGTTCGGTTCAGGGACATCGTCCCTCAGTTCCGACATAGTCCAATAATGTCACACAAACTTTCGAATTATTGAACGACGCTATATATATTATTATTATACGCTTGCTATTACCAAACATTTCTGGTTTCTTGTTCGCAAAGTTACGGAGATGTCTTTCAAAAGTGTGCCTCTGTCGTCATAGTTAATGAAGAGCTAGCGGCAATAAGTGCTCATGGAATATGTCTATCGCCTAAGAGGTCCCTTGTAGGATCGACGGAGTGACATTCGCTAGCTCACCCGGTGTAGCGTACATTCATCGAATGGTTCGGCTGCCGGGTTCGTCCGTTGCGGTCTAGGAAGGAGATTTGGGTGATGCGAGCACTATAACTACTTTAGTACTCACCCAGTGACGGCGGATTGAGGACAGATCGGAGGAAGCCTGTTAGTCCGGTTCCTGGCTTGTCCAGGTCCGTCCGGGCTGTGAGCGAGAGAGGTCCCTCTCTAGTCCAACAACATAGGGGACCGCATGTTGTGGTTCAGATATTTTACATTCGGAGCATTTGTCTGTCGGTCGGGACGCTCCGTTATATTGACAGTCCGGGAGACTGTCGATAATGCTTCCTCATCCTCACAGCAGGGCACACGACCGCACATTGGCTACGTGACCTCGAGTATCCGATCAGTTTCATCATTCAGTGATTCCACGGCGAATAGGTCACGCCGTCCGGTAGCCAAGGGACGCGAGGCCTATACACTCCGTTCACTCGCATATTAGTAGTATGCACGGGGTAACGATCACGGAGCTTCCAGCGGCAATGCATTGTAGGACCGCTTCTCCACAGGCCTCAGTGATGGACGTGCTATCCGAGTTAGCACAGTTTTTCGCAGCATCCCAGCAATCGACAGTTTCTTAGTCGAATCAGGAATTATCTGGCGGCGCTGGGTCGGTGCGGTCCGCGGTTGCATCAGGTACGGACGACCGAACGCTTTATAGGGTCCGACAGGATGGCGAAAGGGATTCGAAAGATTTCGAGTTTTCCCTTTCGTAGCATCGGAAGCTGCCATTCATATCTTCTGGCATTATTTTCCACTGATTGTTATTTCGGACTACATTGCTGCGATGTTGGATAAGAGACTTATAGCGTCATTGGACACGGAATTTTGGATCGGTTCAGGGACATTGTCCCTGACTTACCGACACAGTCCAATAATGTCATTAAAACATGTGTATTATTTATCGACTCTATATATGCATATAAGCCTGCTACCAAGCATGATAGTTTAGTTTCTTGTCCGCAATGCTCATTTCTGCCTTTTTATCATTTATACGAATAATTTATTTTGGCAGAGCAGGGCATACCGAGAGTTCATATGCGTCTAGACGGCGTGGTTAAAGACTGGAAATATTCTTTTTCGCTGTCTATGTCTTTTCCAACCACAATGTTGGAAACGACAATCATGTCTAATAGACTTAACTTAGACGCTTTATCATACGTAATCCACCTTACTGAGGCGTTATCATTACGTCTTCAAGAAAAGAATTACGGGATATTATCCTCAATGTGATTTCTTTTGAGGGCAATAGTTTGTTCACGTATAACTCCGCCCTTCAGTGGCTGATTGGAGTTGGTTAGACGTGACGCAGCCCTAGCTACATCCACGCGCGTGGATAGTAAGGTGAAGAACTCTCTCAGAGTCGCTTCGTTCACGGAGAAGCTTCTCTTCGACGACAACTTTTCAGCAATCCATGCATTGCTCGATTTACACGTTCTCTTGTCTATCTAGTGTTGCAAGAGATTCAGACTGGGGCAAACATTCGGTGGTTGACTCAGAGAGTGCCACTGCAGTTGCCGGATCCGAGTGTTATAATTATGACGGTTGCCAGTCAAACAGGTTGGGATATAATATTGATCCCAACGGATTCGAAGTGCCAGGGTCTTTGGGTTCCGCAGTTTCTAAGCAAGCACTTATCTTCCGCGGAATAATGTTTTTTAGGCTTGCTTTATGTCATTGGATGAACATTATTCAGAAACGCATGTCCAAATCCTGTCCGTTAATTCGACAGTAGTGGCGTATCTCCGGAACCAGGGAGGCACTCATTTGTTTCCGTTATTCAATTTAATGGAAAGAATCCTTCTGTTTGTTATAGTACACCAAGTTCTGTTTCGGTCCATCATATTCCGGGTCGTCTGATTGTTTTACCGGACTCCCGTTCACTTATGGGTCGCTTGTTGCCGTCAGAATGGACTCTCAACAATCAAGTATTCAATCAGATTTGCTATCAATGGGAGTGCCCAATGATAATTTATTTACGACACAGCTTGCTAATCAATTGCAGACGTATGTGTTTGCTTGTCCGGATCTCTGAGCTAATGTTGTTAACGCTCTATTGATCTAATAGGACGGAATGATAGGATATGCGTATCCTCCGGCGCTGTTGTTTCAGCAGGTATTGCTAAGATAAACAACCACATTACATTTCTATTGATAGCATCTTTGTCTTCACAGAGACCGTGGGTAAATTTACTCTGATGTCTACTGTGGGACTTAACGCGAAATCTTCCTCAATGAGAGGATCTTTTTTCGCTGGGTAAAATCGTGTCATCTTGGTCGCAACCTTCACGAATTCTGTTGTGTGGTCCGTATTGCATTGTAAGCATTGTACTGGACGAGCTTTGGACGCGATTTCTTACTATAGGAGATCCTCTTCTTCGCTATTCTATGCGGCTAAAGTGGAGGCTCTTCCGTCGTTGGTGTAGGGATCACTATGTTCATATTGTTGATCCCTCCATACTACTCATTGCAACTTTTTAGTATACTTGTTTGACAAGATCTACTGCAGCCTGTTATTATTAAGGTTATAGGTTTATGTTACCTCATACCTATGCACTCTATGATAGTTTACAATTGAGTCTTATGTCTCTTTATCTAAGTCAGTTAGTAACTTTTTGATAAATAGACTTAGAATCATTAGATTAAATTCCTATATGGAATTTAACTTCGGTTCTTATTTAGCTAAGTAATCATTTGAGCCTCTGGAAACAGTAGTTTTCAAATTCTGACCTTTTAGACAGTAATTCTGTTGGCGTCTCTTTTACTGAAGAGTCAGTGAGTTTCATGCACTATCGGTGGATGATTTTCACTTTCGTAGTTTCGGAATCACTACTTCCTTTACTATTTAGGTTGGATTTTTGCATAAGAGTTAGGCTCCTAATATCCGGATCCTATTGTTATTAAGGTCCTTCCGTCTTCGTACGGGCATAGGCCTTTACTCTTTCCAGCTAGAGTTTATGTATTTATAAACAGATATCTGTTTATTACTACGGGCGTAAACTTCTTCTGTCTTTGATGCCTATTAGAAGGACGTTACGCTCCATTCTATTGCTAATGGATTCAATTAACTATCGATACTGCTTATGGTATATCTTTGACTCAGCAGTTGTGTTTGAGATTTCGGCTCATGAAGTAAGAGTTCTTCTACATCTTGGGCTTACATTAATAGTGTCGCTATTATAGATTTTTGAAGGCTGCTCATTGCGCTCAGCCATCCACATTCATGAATTTTTTTATCTCAGTAATATTGAGTCCATTTCTGGAGGCCTCTATTGTTAGGTCTATTATCTACTGCTCAGAATGTCATTCACTTAACAGTTGCTACTATAGCTAGGTAGCCTGTCTGTTTCGGCAGTGACTCCGTTCTACTGCCCTCTTTGCTCTGGGCTATTTGACCCAGGGCAAGAAAAAGAGGGGAGGGGGAGGGTGTTCCCTTGGGTCACCTGTTTTACTATGAAAACAAGGGGATACCTCCTCCGGAGTTAGTAATTCTGAGCTGTTATTGGGATGGTTGTTTAGTGAGAAGATTATGTTTTAAAAATTCATTCAAGTCTTAGTTTTTAAAGTATAGCTTTTGAATATAGCATGTGTCAACGGACATGATTATGCAATCCTCAGACACTTTTAAGGAGTATAAGAGTCTCTATTCTCTAGACTTACTTTATTTATTGGCTTACTTTAAAAATTATTAGTATAAGGATTATACTAGATATTAATAGAGTACATGGATGTATGATGCTCAATTTTGGAAGGTGTTGTATCTTTCTAATTTATCATAAATAAGAAAGATACATGTAAGGCCTAATACTTCTTTTTCCCTAGAGGGGATGACTCTATTTTATATTATTGAGCAGATTCCATCTTGCTCTATGTCCTTGGCCCTCCAGCCTTTTTACTATTCAGCTATGTCTGGGTCATTGGTACAGTATAAAAATGTTAAAAAATTTATAGTAATTTATATATTTTTTATACTTACCAATGACCCAGACGGGGATGGCCCTCCCAGGAGTTGGGAACTCTTACCTCCCCGCTGAGTACATAGCGCTTACCAGGCACTGGTTATTAGAATGATTAATGGCGCCAATTTTGGAACGTCCTTGACACTGCGCATGCGCAGTAGAGGTGAAGTGTGGAGGGCCATTCAGGACATGTTTTCTTTGGTTTTAGATGCAAATTTTGGGGATTGGGGGACAAAATTTGTGTTTGGCCCTATATTTTAAGAGTTAGCACCAGCTATGTTTGGGTCATTGGTAAGTATAAAAAATATATAAATTACTATAAATTTTTTAACTTTTTTGTAATATTTTAAAAATTTTTGTCCACACTTAGGCTTTTTGGGATCCATTGGGGCTCAACGTTACTTTCAGAAACTTGGGCTTTTCTGAAAAAATATTTTTTCAAAAAATTTTTTTTATTTCAATTATTTTTTCTATATTAATGGTTCATGTTATTATGTATCTTTGTTTTCAGGGGTTGGTGCGAGTACTAGGACTTTTTGTGTTCTTTTCGCAATGAAAGGATATTGTTCAAATTGTAATAAGAGGAAATCTTCCTCTGACTTTCATAATCATTGTATTAATTGTAGTAAGTGTACTCGCACTAACTCCTGTTCAGTATGTGTCAATTGGGATGACAAACATTGGAAACGTGTGTCACGGTATGTTGTTGGTGGGGAAAAGGCCATACCGGTCCTTTCTCCACAGGGTCACTCTAGTTTATCAATCTCCATTTCAGAGGAACAAGAACAGGGTGATGTTTCCGTGATGTCTTCCAAAAGTGTGCCTCTGTCGTCACAGTTAAATGAAGAGCTAGCGGCAAAAGTGCTCATGGAAATACGTCAATTGCCTAAGAGGTCCCTAGTAGGATCGACGGCATTGGCGTCCGCTAGCTCGCCCGGTGTAGCGACCATTCATCGAATGGCTCGGCAGCCGGGTTCGTCCGTTGCGGTCCAGGAAGGAGATTTGGGTGATGCGAGCACTATAATAAGATAAAGTGCACACCCAGTGACGACGGATCAGAGGAGAGAACGGAGGAAGCCTATTAGTCCGGTTCCTAGCTCGTCCAGGTCCATCCGGGCTGCGAGCGAGAGAGGTCCCTCTCTCGTACAACAACATCTGGGACCAGATGTTGTGGTACAAAACGTTTCGTATTCGGAGCATACGTCCGCCGCTCGGGACGCTCCGTTATATAGACAGTCTGGAGAGACTGTCGATAAGGCTTCCTCATCCTCACAGCAGTGCACACGACCGCACCTTGGCTACATGATCACGGATATCCAGCCAGCTTTGCCGATCAGGGATTCCACGGCGACCAGGTCACGCCATCCGGTAGTCAGGGACACGAGGCCTGCAGACTCCAGACATTCGCGTAAAAGAAGTATGCAGGAGTCAACGTTCACGGAGCTTCCAGCGGCAAAGCAACATAAGACCGCTACTCCACAGGCCTCAGTGACGGACGTGCTATCCCAAATAGCACAACTTATCACAGCATCCCAGCAAACGACAGAATCTCTGTCGGATCAGGAATTATCCGACGACGCTGGGTCGGTACGCCCTGCCGAAGCATCGGGTATGGACGACCGAGAACTTCATAGGGTCCGACAGGATGGCGAAAGGGATTCGGAGGATTTGGAGCTTTCCCTTTCGGAACGACATAAAGCTGCCGTAGATTTTATCCGGCATTACCTTCCAGAGGTTGTTCCATCGGACCAGAATGCTGCGATGCCGGATGAGAGACTGATAGCGTCATTGGACACAGAATTTTTTGATCTGTTCAGGGACATCGTCCCTGAGTTTCCGACACAGTCCAATAAGGTCACAAGAAAATTTGAATTATTGAACGACGCTATTTATAACCTTGCTACCAAAACGGGCAAGTCTGGTTTCTTATCCGCAAATGCCCTAAATCTGCCTTTCATCAATTCAAGGAATAAATTCGAAACGGCAGGACAGGGCATACCGAGAGTTCCTCTGCGTCTAGACAACGAGGCTGAAGACTTGGAATTGTCTGTACCGTCGTCTATGTCAATTCCAACCACGACGTTGGAAACGACAATAATGTCTAACAGAGTTAACTTAGATGCCTTATCATACGCAGATCACCTTACTAAGGCGTTATCATTACGTCTTCAAGGGAAAGAATTTCAGGATATACAATCCTCGTTAAGACTTCTTTCAAGGGCAGTAGCCTATTCCACGTATAACTCCGCCCTTTCAGTGGCAAACCTGGAGTTGGTTAGACGTGACGCAGCCCTACCTACATCCACACGCGTGGATGGTAAGGTGAAGAACTCTCTCAGAGTCGCTTCGGTCTCTGGAGAGCTTCTCTTCAACGGAAAGCTTTCAGCAATCTATGATAAGATAACTAAGAAAGCTTCGGATTCTCTGCTTTTCAAATCCGCTTCCAAAAAGCCGGATACAGCAGAAAAGTGTAAGACAGGCACTTCTGGGACAAGTTCGCCCAAGAGAAGTTCCTATAGAGGTTCCTATGCATCCTCTAGGTCTTATTCTAGAGACCGTCAAGGCAGCGACTCTCGTGGGGGCCGTTCTTCTGGCCGAGATTACCGGTCAGACGTCCCTAGGTCGACGGGGTAAGGTTCGGGTCGTGGAGGACGTAGTTTCTCCTTCCGCAAGCCTCGCAGGTCCAGGAGGTGATGGTTTGAACCTCTATCGTGTTCCGGGAGGCGGAAGATTATCGAGTTTTATAAACGAGTGGGCATCAATTACAGACGATCCCCTGGGTTCGAGGGGTAATTTCGGAAGGACTAAGAATATCCTTCAAACGAAAGCCTCCATTAACTTGAAGTCCAAAATGGACTCAGCTTCCGTCGAATCCGCAGAAAAGAGACGCTCTTTTATCAGAAGTACAGTCTCTTCTGAAGAAGAACACGGTAGAGGTCATAGAAGACCAGGAATCACCGTGTCTCTACAGCCATCTGTTTCTGGTTCCGAAACCAGACGGCTCGTTCCGTCCAGTCATAGATCTGAGCTGGATAAACAAGCTGATCGTCGCTCCGAAGTTCTATATGGAGACAATTTGATCAGTCAGAGCGAGTATTCGGGTGAACGACTATGCTACAAGCATAGATCTCAAGGATGCATACTTTCACGTCATGGTACATCCGACATTCAGAAAGTATCTACGCTTCGCAGTCCTAGGAGTTGTATATCGGTTCCGAGCGATGTGCTTCGGTTTGAACCTAGCGCCCTGGGCTTTCACTCGAATAATGAACTCGGTAATGATATATTTCCGAGCTCATTCGTCTGCGGTAGCGTCGGCCTATCTGGACGACATTCTTCAGAGGTACGGCAACAAGTTAACATTTCAGAACGATGTGCAAAATCTGCTTCTATTACTCCGACGTCTCGGTTTTATGATAAACGAGAAGAAGTCGGATCTGGTGCCGTCCAAGTCATTCACTCATCTGGGAATGAGCTTCGAGACGCACAACAATCTCGTTCGTCTGCCGTTAACCAGAGCGAAATTAATCAGTTGTTACGCTCGCTATTGTCTTCACTCAGACAAAGTCACAGCGAGAGAGTTAATGAGACTGATAGGTCTGTGCGGAGCCGCTGCGGATCTCATTCCGATGGGGCGGTTACGCACTCGTCCTCTCCAAATTTTCTTGACTCAGAATTGGAGTGTAAAGATTCATTCGCTCGATATAGACGTTCTCTTGTCAAATCAAGTGAAACAAGAGATTCAGACTTGGGCAAACATTCAGTGGTTGACTCAGGGAGTCCCACTGCAGTTGCCGGATCCGAGTTTTACGATTATGACGGATGCCAGTCAAACAGGTTGGGGTGCAACATTGATCCCAACGGATTCGAAGTGCCAGGGTCTTTGGGATCCGCAGTTCCTAGGCAAGCACATAAACATCAAGGAAATGATGTCAATTTGGCTTGCACTACGTCATTGGATGAACATTATTCAGAAAGCACATGTCCAAATCCTGTCCGACAATACGACAGTAGTAGCGTATATTCGGAACCAGGGAGGCACTCATTCCGTTCCGTTATTCCATTTAACGGAAAGAATCCTTCTGTTTGTTCTAGAACACCAAGTTCTACTTTCGGTCCGTCATATTCCGGGTCGTCTGAATGTATTAGCAGACTCCCTTTCACGGAAGGGTCGCTTGTTGTCGTCAGGATGGATTCTCAACAAACAGGTATTCAATCAGATTTGCTACCAATGGGAGCAGCCAATGATAGACTTATTTGCGACACAACTCAACAATCAGTTGCAGACGTATGTGTCCCCATGTCCGGATCCCCGAGCATATGCAGTAGACGCTCTATCGATCTCATGGGACGGAATGATAGGATATGCGTATCCTCCAGCGCCGTTGATTCAGCAGATATTGCTAAAGATAAAACAATCTCAATGCAAAATTCTATTAGTAGCATCTCTGTCTCCACAGAGACCGTGGATAAATCTACTCAGGTGTCTGCTGTGGGACATCCCGCGAAAACTTCCTCCACGAGAGGATCTTCTTTTGCAGGGGAAATCGCGTCAACTACATCACAACCCACAAGGTCTCAACCTTCATGTATTTCCGTTGTGCGGTCCTTCTTGCACGCCAAGCATTTTACAGGACGAGCAGTGGACGTGATTTCTAACTGTAGGAGGACCTCCTCTTCGCTAAACTATGCGGCTAAGTGGAAGGTCTTTTGTCGTTGGTGTAGGGATCATTCTGTTGATATTTTTGATCCCTCCATACCAGACATTGCAAACTTTCTAGTATACTTGTTTGACGAGATCAAACTGCAGCCTGTTACTATTAAAGGTTATAGGTCTATGTTATCTGATACCTATGCACACCATGATAGTTTACAAATTGGATCTAATGTCTCTTTATCTAAATTAATTAGAAACTTCTCGATAAATAGACCTAGAACCCTTAGATTAATTCCTAAATGGAATTTAGCTTGGGTTCTTCTTAAACTAAAAGAAAAGCCATTTCAGCCTCTTGAGACAGTAGATTTCAAATTCTTGTCTTATAAGAGAGCATTTCTCTTAGCTTTCTCTTCTGCTAGAAGAGTCAGTGAGCTTCATGCACTATCTGTGGACGATTCTCACTATCGTAGTGTCGGGAACACTATTACCTTTACTACTAATGTTGGATTTTTGGCTAAGAATCAGGCTCCTAATAAATATCCGGAACCTATTGTTATTAAGGCCCTTCCGTCTTCAGATGGGCATAGGCTTTTACTCTGTCCGGTTAGAGCTTTACGTATTTATAAACGAAGATCTCAGTTTATCAGAAAGGGACGAAAACGCTTCTTTCTGTCTCTGATGCCTAATAGAAAGGACATTACGGTCCATTCTATTGCTAGATGGATTCAATTAACTATCCGTACTGCTTATGATAATCTATTTTCAACTCAGCAGTCTGTGCTTAAGATTTCGGCTCATGAAGTAAGAGCTCTTTCTACATCTTGGGCTTACTCAAATAGTGTTGCTATTACAGATTTAATGAAGGCTGCATATTGGTCTCAGCCATCCACATTCACAAATTTTTATCTCGGAAATATTGAGTCCATTTCTGGAGACCTGCATTGTTTAGGTCCGTTATCTGTTGCTCAGAATGTCATCCACTAAACAGTTGCAACTATAGTTATGCAGGCTTTCTGTTCCGGCAGTGACTCCGTCCTGCTGCCCTCTTCGCTCTGGGCTATTTGACCCAGGGGAAGGGGGGGGGGGAGGGTGTTCCCTTAGGTCACCTGCTTTATAGTGAAAAGCAAGGGGATACCTCCTCTGGAGTCAGTAATTCTGAGTCGTTACCGGGATGGTTTTAAAGTGTAAAGTTAATGTTTAAAATTCATTCATGCCATATTTTTAAAGTGTAGCTCGGTGTGATGCATTTGTATATGTCACGTGTCAAACGGGCGTTAATATACAATCCTCGGACACTTTTAAAGAGTATAAAGAGTCTCAATTCTCTTTATTTATTGGCTTACTTTAAAAATAATTAGTATAAAGGGTTATACTGGATGTTAATAGAGAACATGAATGTTATTATGCTCAATTATGGAGGGTGTTGTGTCTTTCTAATTTATCATAAATAAGAAAGATACATGTAAAGCCTAATACTCCTTTTCTCCTCGAGGGGATGACTCTATTATGTATAGTAGAGCTTATTGGATTTTCCTCTATGTCCTAGGCCCTCCAGCCTTTTTACTATTCAGCTATGTCTGGGTCATTTGTACAGTATAAAAATGTTAAAAAATTTATAGTAATTTATATATTTTTTATACTTACCAATGACCCACACGGGGATGGCCCTCCCAGGAGTTGGGAACTCATACCTCCCCGCTGAGTACATAGCACTAACCAGGCACTGCTTGTAAGAATGATAAGTGGCGTCAGTTTCGAGACCTCCTTGACACTGCGCATGCGCAGTGGAGGAAAAGTATGGAGGACCATTTGGGACTTGATTTTTAGCTCAACTTTGACAAAGTCAAATTTGAGCTATTGTCATGGCCCGTCGTCCGTCTGTCCGTCTGTCCGTACGTCAACAATTGGCTATGGCTCGGGCTAGAGGTCGTATTTATGAACCGATCTTTACGAAACTTCTTGTGTACCTTTTGTTATGACCCTGGGACGGGAACTAGTGTTTTTAGGTGTGGTCCGAAATTCAAGATGGCTGCCAGTGGCCATTTTGTACCGATGATGCAAAAATCAGTTTTTTGTACAGAACTTCTGTATGAAAGTTCTGATTTGAATAAAGTTTTGTATAAATGTTTAGTACCATGGGATACATCACATATAATACGGGTTTTTTTCTCGTGCGTAAATTATGCAAATTAGACTGACTTTGATTTATTTAGTGTAACTTTCAGAGCTGTAAGTGCCAAGCTGCTATGGCTCGGGCTAGAGGCCGTATTTATGGACCGATCTTTACGAAACTTCTTGGGTACCTTTGTTATGACCATGGGACAAGAACGAGTGTTTTTGGGTGCGGTCCGAAATTCAAGATGGCTGCCAGCCACCATTTTGTACCAACGATGCAGAAATCTGTTTTTTGTACAGAACTTCCATATGAAAGCTCTGATTTGAATAATTTTTTGTATGAATGTTTAGTACCATGGGATACATCACATATAATACGGGTTTTTTTCTCGTACGTAAATTGTGCAAATTAGACTAATTTTGATGTTTTTTGGGGTTACTTTCAGCACTGTAAGTGCAAATGCCAATACGGCTCGGGCTAGAGGCCGTATTTATGAACCGATCTTTACGAAACTTCTTGGGTACCTTTGGTATCACCGTGGGACGAGAACGAGTGTTTTGGGGTCCAGTCCGAAATTCAAGATGGCCGATGGCAGCCATTTTGTACAAAATTAGGTGCAATCAGATTTTTGCACAGAACTTCCATATGAAAGCCCTGATTTGAATAATTATTTTGTGTGAATGTTTAGTACCATGGGATGCATCACATATAATACGGGGTTTTTTCTCGTGCAGAAATTATGCAAATTAGGTGAACTTTGATTTTTTCAGTGTGACTTACACACAGTAAGTACACATGTCAATACGGCTCAGACTAGAGTCTGTATTTATGAACTGATCTTCACGAAATGTCTTGGGTACCTTTGTTATCACCTTGGGACGAGAACGAGTGTTTCTGGGTGCGGTTTAAAATTCAAGATGGCTGCCAGTGGCCATTTTGTACCGAAATTAGGTCTAATCAGTTTTTTGTACACATCTTCTATACAGCTCAGACTAGAGGCCATATTTGTGAACCAATCTTTACGAAACTTCTTGAGTACCTTTGTTATCACCGTGGGATGAGAGCGAGTGTTTTTGGGTGTGGTCCGAAATTCAAGATGGCCACCAGCAGCCATTTTGTACCAAAATTAGTGCAATCAGTCTTTTGTATAGAACTTCTGTATGAAAGTTCTGATTTGAATAAATTTTTGTATGAATGTTTAGTAACATGGAATACATCACATATTGTAAGGGGTTTTTTTTCGTGCCGAAATTATGCAAATTAGATGAACTTTGATTTATTCAGTGCTACTTACACAATGTAAGCACACATGTCAATACGGCTCAGGGTAGAGGCTGTATTTGTGAACCGATCTTCACAAAACTTCTTGGGTACCTTTGTTATCTCCTTGGGATGAGAATGAGTGTTTCTGGGTACGGTCCAAAATTCAAGATGGCTGCCAGTGGCCATTTTGTACCGAAATTAGGTCCAATCAGTTTTTTGTCACAAGTTCTATACAGCTCGTATTTTTGAACTGATCTTCACAAAACTTCTTGAGTACTTTCGTTTTCACCTTGGGACAGGAACGAGTGTGTTTTGGGGTGCCTTTGTTATCACTGTGCTATGAGAACAAATATTTTGGGGTTCAGTCAGACCCACTCTGGGACTCAAAGATTTTTTCTAGTTCAGCATCTGACTGTCACCCACCTTTACAATACTTTACCTATACATTTGTTACAGGCAACGGTCAGTATTCATGTACAGACCGTTACAATACTTTATATGTACCTTTGTTATCAGGTCATTACCTAGATGTTTGTCATTGCTGTGTCACATACTATACATGTACATGTCTTTGTCTTGACAAGTTGAGCTACAGTGTCATTGACACTTTCATTTCGGTTTTAGATGCAAATTTTGGGGATTGGGGGGCAAAATTTGTGTTTGGCCCTAGATTTTTGAGAATTAGCACCAGCTTTGTCTGGGTCATTGGTAAGTATAAAAAATATATAAATTACTATAAATTTTTGAACTCTTCAAACATTTCAATAAAACCATCTCATGTGACCCCTCATTAGAATGAGTTCCTCAAGCTCGTTCCAATGAGGAGTCACATGATATGGTTTTATATTTAAAAAATTTTAAATTTGAAAGAAATAATATTTAAAATAATAAATTTTCATATATGCGTTGGGTTAAGTGTTAATATGTGAAGGACTGGGTTTTATTGTTCTGTAATATTGGTGTGACAATGGCATGCCAGTCAATCTCAAAGTTTACTCATCAAAATTTTGTTTTTATGCCCCCCCCGACTTAAGTCGGGTGGCATATAGTGATTGAAGTATGCGTGTGTCCGTGTGTGTGTGTGTCCGAGCCAATAACTCGAAAACTGTTAGGGCCACAGTCATCAAACTTCACATAATTATAAAGGACCATGGGAGGATGTGTCACACACAATAGCTGGGTTCGTACCTTCAAGGTCAAGGTCACATTTCAAGGTCACACTAAAAATCGGTCAATATTTGTGTCTCAGCCACAACTCAGAAACGAATCATAGTACAATTGTTAAACTTTTTACAAATGTTAAGGACAGTCAGAAGGTGTGTCTCGTATAATACTTTCCGCAACATCTGCAAGGTGAAGGTCACAAGGGGGGGGGGGGCATGTGTTACCTCAGTAACATTCTTCTTGTTTATTTATTTATTTATTTATTTATTTATTTATTTAGAATATTGTTCACAGTGTTTACAGTCCAATCAATTTCTATTCATTTTTAGCTTAACTTGACATAGTCAAGATAAGCTATTGCCATCACGCGTGCAGAAGTCTGTTAGTCTGCGAGTCTGTTAGTCTGTGAGTCTGTGACGTCTGTTCACATTTTCCTTTAGCACGGGCTACACCCCGCAGTTCTTGTCTGATCGTCACGAAATTTCATATGCAGGTTTGGGGTCATGTCCTGATGAGAACGTCCCCTTTTGGTCGCGATCGGGCAACCGGTATGGCTGCCCGAGCCCAAAACCCGAAAACCATTAGCACAGTCTACAGGTCGTATTTATGAAGGGATTTCATTGTAACTTGGTAGGATGCCTCTGTATAGTGCCTAGATGAGAACGTCCCCTTTTGGGCATGATCTATCAACCGTGATGGCTGCCCAAGCCTGAAACCCAAAAACTTTTAGCACAGTCTGCAGGTCATGTTTAATGTGGAGGGATTTCATTGTAACTTGGTAGGATGACTCCTTATGATGTCTAGATGCGAATTTCCCCATTTGGGCATGATCTGCCAACCAGAATGACTGCCCGAGCCCAAAACCCAAAAACCTTTAGCACAGTCTACAGGTCATATTTATTGAGGAATTTCATTGTAACTTGGTGGGTTGACTTCAAACAATGTCTAGATGAGAAAGTCCCCCTTTGGACATGATTGGGCAACTGTGACGGCTACAGGAGCCCGAAGCCCGAAAACCTTTAGCACAGTCTAGAGGTCATATTTATGATACGATTTCATTGTAACTTGGCAGGATGACTCCAAATAATGTCTAGATGAGAACGTCCCATTTTGATCGCGATCATGCAGCCGTGATGGGTGCCCGAGCCCAAAAACCTTTAGCATAGGCAAAAGGTCATATTTATGGAAGGATTTCATTGTAACCTGTTAGGTTGACTCCATATAATGCCTAGATGATGACATCCCCTTTCGTCGTGATTGGTCAGTTGTGATGGCTACAAGTGCCCGAAGCCCGAAAACATTGAGCACAGTCTACGGGTCATATTTATGAAGGGATTTCATTGTAACTTCTTAGGATCACTCCAGATGATGCTCAGATGAGATTGTCCCCTATGGTTGCGATCATTCACCCATGATGGCTGCCCGAGCCCGAAGCCCAAAAACCTTTAGCACAGTCTATAGGTCATATTTATGAAGGGATTTCATTGTAACTTGGTAGGTTAACTTCATATAATGTCTAGATGAGAACGTGTGATCATTCACCCATGATGGCTGCCCGAAGCCCGAAAACCTTTAGCACAGTCTACAGGTCGTATTTATGAAGGGATTTCATTGTAACTTGGTTGGTTAACTTCATATAATGTCTAGATGAGAGCGTCCCCTTTTGGACATGATTGGGCAACTGTGATGGCTAAAGGTGCCCGAAGCCCGAAAACCTTTAGCACAGTCTACAGGTCATATTTATGAGGGGATTTCATTGTAACTTGGTAGGATGACTCCAAATAATGTCTAGATGAGAACGTCCCCTTTTGATCGCGATCATTCAGCCTTGATGGGTGCCCGAGCCCAAAAACCTTTAGCATAGGTAAAAGGTCATATTTATGGAAGGATTTCATTGTAACCTATTAGGTTGACTCCATATAATGCCTAGATGATGACATCCCCTTTTGGTCGTAATTGGTCAGCTGTGTTGGCTACAAGTGCCCGAAGCCCAAAAACCTTGAGCACGGTCTACAGGTCATATTTATGAAGGGATTTCATTGTAACTTCATAGGATCATTCCAGATGAGATTGTCCCCTTTGGTTGCGATTATTCAACCATGATGGCTGCCCGAGCCCGAAGCCCGAAAACCTTAAGCACAGTCTACAAGTCATATTTGTGAAGGGATTTCCTTGTAACTTGGTAGGTTGACTTCATATAATGTCTAGATGAGAACGTCCCCTTTTGGACATGTTTGGGCAACTTTGACGGCTAAAGGTGACCGAGGCCCAAAAACCTTTAGCACTGTCTACAGGTCATATTTATGAAGGGATTTCATTGTAACTTGGTAGGTTGACTCCAAATAATGTCAAGATGAGAACGTCCCATTTTGGCCGTGATCATTCAGCCTTGATGGGTGCCCGAGCCCAAAAACCTTTAGCATAGGCAAAAGGTTATATTTATAGAAGGATTTCATTGTAACATTGTTAGGTTGACTCCATATAATGCCTAGATGATGACATCCCCTTTTGGTCGTAATTGGTCAACTGTGATGGCTACAGGTGCCCGAAAACCTTGAACACAGTCTACAGGTCATATTTATGAAGGGATTTCATTGTAACTTCGCAGGATCACTCCAGATGATGCCCAGATGAGATTGTCCCCTTTGGTTGCGATCATTCAACCATGATGGCTGCCCGAGCCCGAAGCCCGAAAACCTTCAGCACAGTCTAAGGTCATATTTATGAAGGGATTTCATTGTAACTTGGTAGGTTGACTTCATATAATGTCTAGATGAGAACGTCCCCTTTTGGACACGAGTGGGCAACTGTGACGGCTTCAGGGGCCCAAAGCCCGAAAACCTTTAGAACAGTCTACAGGTCATAATTATGAAGGGATTTTATTGTAGCTTGGTAGGATGACTCCAAATAGTGTCCAGATGAGAACGTCCCCTTTTGGTCACGATCATTCAGCCTTGATGGCTGCCCGAGCCCAAAAACCTTTAGCATGTCTGTAGGTCGTATTCATGGAAGGATTTCATTGTAACTTGTTAGGTTGACTCCATATAATGCCTAGATGATGACAACCCCTTTTGGTCGTGGTTGGTCAGCTGTGATGTCTACAGGTGCCTGAAGCCCGAAAACCTTTAGCACAGTCTACAGATCGTATTTATGGAGGGATTTCATTGTAACTTGGTAGGTTGACTTCATATAATGTCTAGATGAGAACGTCCCCGAAGCCCGAAAACCTT
Organism: Pictodentalium vernedei; assembly: GCA_031216915.1. NCBI lineage: Eukaryota > Metazoa > Mollusca > Scaphopoda > Dentaliida > Dentaliidae > Pictodentalium > Pictodentalium vernedei. Next base: position 344,480,711 of record CM062293.1, read on the forward strand.
TAGCACAGTCTACAGGCCATATTTATGAAGGGATTTTAACGTAACTTGATAGGATGACTCATTTTGGAATAATTTCATTGTAATTTGGTAACTTTTTTTGATATATGTTAACTGTGAGGGGCACATATATTAACTGTGAGGTCATATTAACCCACCCCTCAGATCTTTAGTACAGTGTACACCTCATATTATTTTTATCATAAACATAGCATACAGGGAACAGAAATGAACATATTCCCAATTATCACAATTCTTGTCTTATTTCATAATCCTTTCATAAACATTGAACATTATCCTTTTCATCAAACACAACACACAAGTTAAGCTACAGTGTCATTGACACTTTCATTATTTTGATAACGATGATTGCTGATCTTTCACTGAAATTGTAAATATCTGTCAAGTTGAACATCCACCCAAATATTTGGTTAGTGTAGGAATCTGTCACTGTTTCAGTTCCAAGTTTATCATGCTTTTATGCACCAACGGGATGCCAAATCTCAGCTAACTGAGCTACACTATTTTGTGTAGCTTGAATATCAACAGAAGGGTTTGCCAGTTAATTGCATTTGATGTTTTCTTGACAAATTAATGCATTTTTAAATACATTTCTGTTTTCTTTCATGCTGTGGAAAAACTTTCTGGAAATTATTGTAACATGTTGGATTATTTGACTGATTAAAATTTTTTTCAGTAATTAGACCTTATACCAACTGATAACAATGTGCCTTATACTAGTTATCATGTTCTATAACAAAACAAAACCGAATGTGGTCTGTTTATTTGGCACCAGTTTCATTAAATTCATATAAGCAATAACATATTTAACTTTCACAGTATGCTTTTAAATGAGGGTTAGAAATATACACAGAATGTCACGATGTGTCAATGCATTCATCAATACGGCACAAGTGCCAGTGTAGAAGTCTAGAAGGAGAGGCTATGCCTCTTGATCTATCCTTCCACGTTGGCACTCATGCCATATTGACGAATGCATTCACACATTGTGTTGTTCTTGTTTATTACACACCTCTCTGATGACATAAAATCCATTAATTTAAAAATTCAAACTTCAAACACAGAAAATTTCAAACTTTAAAACTCTATTATTTATTGATCGACTGCTTGAAATAAAAACAAAAACAAAACTCAGATGTGTTGGCAGACTTGTGTGACAGATCAATATGTAAACTAAAAAATGTAAATGAAAAATTGTGTCCAAATAGGTTATTTCTTAATATTTCTAAGAAATTAGCTGCCCTTATCTGAGAGAAATGTGTTTCTAAGTCAGAACTTGAGTGTTATAAAATCACTCCCCTTTTATAGAATAAGTTTAATTTTGTTAATTTTGGTGGATTTGAAAAAAAAGCATTTTCCAATTGACATTCGATCTGTCTGCTTTCTCAACAGCTTCCGAATTGATCAAGGTCAGAATGGAACAGAGTTTCGTTCTTTTAATGGATCAAGGATGTCAGGTGAAAAAATAGTCTGTCAATGGAAATCTGTATGGAACACATGTTCTGTACGGATTTGTAAATATGGAACTGGAGGAAAAGTAATAGGCATGTAATAAAGCACTTTATTCACAGTATGCCTTAACCCTTTACCTAACCTGAAAAGCAGACGACACTTGTGAGATAGAGGGTTCTGTTGTCTGAAATTTCCAAGTACTTCAGTGTGTACTTTACACATATTCATGCCAACAATGGCCTTGAAACAATGTAAACTCAAAAGTAAAAGTAGTGTGTGACATGCCTTTCAAACTGAGGAATGGGAAAAATCAATATGGCAAACGGTTCGCTTTATTTTAATATTTTTGAGAGCACCAGAAAAATAGAATTTCAGAAGCATAACTGAAATTTAGATTTATGACTCCAAATTTTAAATCTCTCACCTTGAATATTTGAGGGATATTATTTTAGCTTTCCAAACAGAGCGCCTTAACAATCCCAGGTGCACTTCTTTTGATCTGTCTTGTTCTCTTGAAGCACTCATCCACATTCCCTGTATTTTAATGATTGAACATATCCTTAGCCTTTACCTAAGGAATTGGATGCATCAGCCTGTGTAATTTACAAAATGAGCTATTGGAAAATAATTACTTTAAAAAATTTCAACAAAACATTATGTAACCTTTCATTAGAATGAGCCCCCTGAGTCATTCCAATGAGGGGGTCACATGATATGGTTTGTTGAAATTTTTTTGGAAAAATTGGAATGACTCGGGGGGGCTCATTCTAATGAGGGGTCACATGATATGGTTTTGTTGAAATTTTTTGAAAAATTTGAAAAAAAATAATGTTTAAAATAATATATTTTGATATCAAGTGCATGGGGTAAAGTGTTAATATGTGAAGAACTGGGTTTTATTGTTCTGTAATATTGATGTGACAATGGCAGGCTACTCAATCTCCGACACAGTTTGGTCATTCAAATTATATGTTTTTAGCTCACCTTGACAAAGTCAAGCTGATCTAATCCCATTGCTCTCCGTCCTTTGTCTGTCCATCCGTCATCCGTCAACACCATGTTTTGGTCTTCTCCAAAACCACTGGGCCAATTCAAGTTAAAGTTTGTGTGAGTGATGGTCTCGAAGGGGCATTGCATTTTTGTTCAACTCAACATGCCCAGCCCTATATGGATGGGGGTGGGGGAAAATGCTCCAAAATATTTTAAAAATCTTGTCATGAACCAGTGGGTACAATGACTTGATATTTGTTACGGATCTTCCTTTTGAGGTATAGATTCAAATTTGTTCAAACAAAGTTTGTGAAGCAATATTTGGCTTTGCAATGGGAGGAGTAAGATTTTTGGCCCCGCCCAAAATTTCTATATTTTTATACTGTACCAATGACCCAGACATAGCTGGTGCTAACTCTTAAAAATATAGGGCCAAACACAAATTTTGCCCCCCAATCCCCAAAATTTGCATCTAAAACCAAAGAAAACATGTCCTGAATGGCCCTCCATACTTCACCTCTACTGCGCATGCGCAGTGTCAAGGACGTCCCGAAATTAGCGCCATTAATCATTCTTTGTTTGGCCCTTCATCAGTTAACATCTGACTGATCTTTGTGCTTGTAAATCTCAGTTTAAATGATGCCAGTCACATAAATATTAGTGAAATGGTGATTCTAAGGAGGATATAGAAGGAGGAGAGGAAAAATGAGTGACAGAAAATAATCAGGGCTGTAACTTAAAATTTTTTAATGAAATTATGTTAAGTTACCTATTTTCGAGGCAACAGCCTGTTGTGGTCATTCTTGTTATCAAGTTTCACTGCTTGTTCACTGTTTTCCTCTCTCCCTTTCCTTTAAGTCCCCTCTTGCTATTCTCCCATGCTTTTGGCATATTTTCTGTAATTTTTTTACTAAAATTTCTTGGGAGTTTTAGCTTGATAACAGAATGAATTCTGTTCTTTTCCCCATGTTTACGTCTTCACCTATGGGTGGTTAGGCGTAGTGTTCTGCATCTACCATCTGATGTTCTGCAGTTTCTTCCCTGGAAGTCTCTGTTTTGCATCAGATAGTGTATTATTGGTAACTGATTTCGGGCCAGGGTGCCTGGAGTCTTGATCTGGTGTTTTTACACTTATTGTTTACATTTCCAACAGCCCTCTGTGTGAGGGGGGATTTCTTGAAAATAATATCTTGATGTTATTTTAATCATAACTAGATACATTATTATTGTTCGTAAGTGTTGCATAAATTGTTTAAAATATTTTTAGAATTTTTGTCCCCACTTAGGCTTGGGATCCATTGGGGCTCAACGTTACTTTTCAGAAACTTGGGCTGTTCTGAAAAAATATTTTTTCAAAATTTTTTTATTTCAATTATTTTTTCTATGTTAATGGATCATGTTATTATGTATTTTGATTGTCAGGGGTTGGTGCGAGTACTAGGACTTTGTTTTCTTTTCACAATGAAAGGATATTGTTCAATTGTAATAAGAGGAAATCTTCCTCTGACTTTCATAATCATTGTATAATGTAGTCAGTGTACTCGCACTAACTCCTGTTCTGTATGTGTTAATTTCGATGACAACATGGAAGTGTGTGTCACGGTATGTTAGTGGGGAATTGGCCATTCCGGTCCTTTCCCCGCAGGGTCACTCTATTTTATCAATCTCTATTTCAGACGATCATGATCAGGGTGATGTATCCGTGATGTCTTCCAAGAGTGTGCCTCCGTCGTCACAATCAATGAAGAGCTAGCGGAAAAGTGCTCATGTAAATACGTCAATTGCCTAAGAGGACCCTAGTAGGTTTGACGGCCTTTGACGTCCGCTAGCTCGAATGGTTCGGCAGCCGGGTTCGTCCATTGCGGTCTAGAAAGGAGTTTTGGGTGTTGCGAGCACTATAAAACAACCAAGTGCACACCCAGTGACGGCGGATTAGAGGGGAGAACGGAGGAAGCCTTTTAGTCCGGTTCATAGCTCGTCCAGGACCATCCGGGCTGCGAGCGAGAGAGGCCCCTCTCTCGTACATCAACATCTGGCCCCAGATGTTGTGGTACAAAATGTTTCGCATTCGGAGCATACGTCCGCCGCTCGGGGCGCTCCGTTATATAGATAGTCTGGAGAGACTGTCAATAAGGCTTCCTCATTCTCGTGGGAGCGCACACGACCGCACCTTGGCTACGTGACCTCCGATATCCAGTCAACTTCGCCAATCAGAGAATCCTCGGCGACTAGGTCACGCCATCCGATAGCCAGGGACACGAGGCCTGGAGACTCCTGATGTTCGCATAGAAAGTATGCGGGAGTCAACGTACATGGAGCTTCCAGCGGCAAAGCATCGTAAGACCGCTTCTGCACAGGCCTCGGTGACGGACGTGCTATCCCAAATAGCACAGCTCATCGCAGCATCCCAGCAATGACAGAATCTCTGTCGCATCATGTAATATCCGACGACGCTGGGTCGGGACGCTCCGCGGAAGCATCAAGTGCGGACGTCCGAAAATTTCATACGGTCCGACGGGATGACGAAAGGGATTCGGAGGATTTCGAGCTTTCCCTTTCGGAACAACATAAGCTGCTGTATATGTCATCCGACTTCATCTTCTAGAGGTTCTTCGTCGGACCAGAAGGCTGCGATACCGGATAAGAAACTGATAGCATCGGTGGACTTAGAAATTTTTGGTTCGGTTCAGGGACATCGTCCATCAGTTCCGACACAGTCCAATAATGTCTCAGATACTTTCGATTTATTGTACGATGCTATATATTTTTTTATATGCTTGCTATTTACAAGCATGTCTGGTTTCTTGTTTGCAAATTACTGAGATGTCTTTCAAAAGTGTGCCTCTGTCGTCATAGTTAATGAACAGCTAGCGGCAATTAGTGCTCATGGATTACGTCAATCGCCTAAGAGGTCCCTAGTAGGATCGACGGAGTTGACATTCGCTAGCTCACCTGGTGTAGCGTCCATTCATCGAATGGTCCGGCAGTCGGGTTCGTCCGTTGCGGTCTAGGAAGGAGATTTGGGTGATGCGAGCACTATAATAGACTTTAGTACACACCCAGTGACGACGGATTAGAGGAGAGATCGGAGGAAGCCTGTTAGTCCAGTTCCTAGCTCGTCCGGTCCGTCCGGGCGGCGAGTGAGAGAGGTCCCTCTCTCGTGCAACAACATATGGGACCGGATGTTGTGGTACAGACTTTTCACATTCGGAGCGTATGTCCGCCGCTCGGGACGCTCCATTATATAGACTGTCCGAGTGACTGCTTCCTCATCCTCACATCAGCGCACACGACCGCACATTGGCTACATGACCTCGAGTATATGGCCAGCTTCGTCATTCAGTGATTCCATGGCGAACAGGTCACGCCTTCCGGTAGCCAAGGGACACGAGGCCTGCATACTCCGGTCGCTCGCATAATAGAAGTATGCACGGGGTAACGAACACGGAGCTTCCAGCGGCAATGCATCGTAAGACCGCTTCTCCACAGGCCTCAGTGACGGACGTGCTATCCAAAGTAGCACAGCTTATCGTAGCATCCCAGCAAACGACAGATTCTCGTTCGGATTAGGAATCATCGACGGCGCTGGGTCGGTGCGCTCCGCTGTTGCATCAGGTACGGACGACCGAACACTTCATAGGGTCCGACAGGATGGCGAAAGGGATTCAGACGATTTCGAGCTTTCCCTTTCGGAACAACAGAAGCTGCCATACATTTCTTTCGGCATTATCTTCCAGAGGTTGTTCCGTCGGACTACATTGCTGCGATGCGGGATAAGAGACTAATAGCGTCATTGGACACGGAGTTTTGGATCGGTTCAGGGACATTGTCCCTGAGTTGCCGACACAGTCCAATAATGTTAGAACATTTGAATTATTGAACGACACTATATATAAGCTTGCTACCAACATGCTAGTCTAGTTTCTTGTCCGCAATGTTCTATTCTGCCTTTTGTGAATTCTAGGAAAATTATTTTCTTATTGGCGGAACTGGGCATACCGAGAGTTCCTTTGCGTCTAAGACGGCGAGGCTGAAGACTGGGAATTATCTTTTTCGCCGTCTATGTCAGTTCCAACCACGATGTTGGAAACGACAATGATGTATATTAGACTTAACTTAGACGCTTTATCATACGTATACCACCTTACTGAGGCGTTATCATTATGTCTTCAAGAGAAAGAATTCCAGGGTATGATCCTCAATGAGATTTCTTTCAGGGGCAGTAGTTTTTCCACGTATAACTCCGCCCTTCAGTGGCAACCTGGAGTTGGTTAGACGTGACGCAGCCCTAGCTACATCCACGCGCGTGGATAGTAAGGTGACGAACTCTCTCAGAGTTGCTTCGGTCTCGGAGAAGCTTCTCTTCGACGGCAACCTTTCAGCAATCTTGAATTGCTCGATATACACGTTCTCTTGTCAATTAAGTGTAACAAGAGATTCAGACGTGGGCAAACATTCGGTGGTTGACTCAGAGAGTTCCACTGTAGTTGCCGGATCCGAGTTTTTTCGATTATGATGGACGCTAGTCAAACAGGTTGGAACACAATTTTGATCCCAACGGATTCGAAGTGCCAGGGTCTTTGGGTTCCGCAGTTTTTAGGCAAGCACTTAACTTCCAAGGAGGAATATTATTTTGGCTTGCACTACGTCATTGGATGAATTTTATGCAGAAACGCATGTTCAAATCCTGTCCGATAATACGACAGTAGTTGCGTATATCCGGAACCAGGGAGGCACTCATTCGGTTCCGTTATAGATTTTAACGGAAAGAATCCTTCTGTTTGTTATAGAACACCAAGTTCTGTTTGGGTTCGTCATATTCTCGGACGTCGGATCGTATTAGCAGACTCCCTTTCATGTAAGGGTCGTTTGTTGCCATCGGAATGGACTCTCAACAAACAGGTATTCAATCAGATTTGCTATCAATGGGAGCGCCCAGTGATAATTTATTTGCGACACAACTCTCCAATCAATTGTAGACGTATGTGTCACCGTGTCCGGATCCCCGAGCATATATAGTTAACGCTCTATCGATCTAGTAGGACGCGATGTTAGGATATGCGTATCCTCCAGCGCTGTTGATTCAGCAAGTATTGCTAGGATTATTCTTTCACAATACAATTCTGTTGGTAGTATCTCTGTCTCCACAGAGACGGTTGATAAATTTACTTAGATGTCGCCTGTGGGACTTTCCGCGGAAACTTCCTCCATGAGAGGATCTTTTTTCGCTGGGGAAATCGTGTCAACTCTATCACAACCCGCAAGGTCTCAACCTTCACGTATTCCGTTGTGCGGTCCTTCGTGCATGGCAAGCTTTGTATAGGACGAGCAGTGGACGCGATTCCTAACTGTAGAAGGACCTCCTCTTTGCTATACTATGCGGCTAAAGTGGAGGGTCTTCCGTTGTTGGTGTAGGGATCTTTATGTTGATATTTTTGATCCCTCCATACCAGACATTGCAAACTTTCTAGTATACTTGTTTAACGAGATCATCTGCAACCAGTTACTTTTAAAAGGTTATAGGTTTATGTTATCTGATACCTATGCACACCATGATAGTTTACAATTGAGCCTTATGTCTCCTTATCTAAGTTAGTTTGAAACTTTTCGATAAGAGACCTAGAATCGTTAGATTAATTCCTATTCGGAATTCAGCTTGGGTTCTTATTAACTAATGCAACGGTTTGAACCCCTTGAGGCAGTAGTTTCAAATTCTGGCCTTTGAAGGCAGCAATTCTCTTAGTCTTCTCTTCTGCTGAAGAGTCAGTGAGCTTCATGCACTATCGGTGGACGATTCTCACTTTCGTAGTATCGGAACTCTATTCCCTTTACTACTAATGTTGTATTTTTGATTAAGAATCAGGCTCCTAATAATATCCGGATCCTTTTGTTTTTTTAAGGTCCTTCCGTCTTCGAGCGGGCATAGGCCTTTACTCTGTCCGGATAGACCTTTATCTATTTATTAACAGATCTCATTTTATCAGTAGGATGTAAAGCTTCTTCTGGCTCTGATGCCTAATAGAAAGGTCATTACGGTCCATTCTATTACTTAATGCATTCAGTTAACTATCGGTACTGCTTAGGATAATCTATCCTTAACTCAGCAGTCTGTGCTTATGATTTCGGCTCATGAAGTAGAGCTCTTCTACATCTTGGGCTTACGTAAATATTATTGCTATTATAGATTAAAGTAGGCTGCATATTGGTCTCAGCCATCCACATTCACGAATTTTTATCTCAGAAATATTGAATCCATTTCTGGAGACCTGCATTATTTAGGTCCATTATCAGCTGCTCAGAATGTCGATCACTTAACAATTGCAACTATAACCAGGGCTTGACAATTCAGAATTTTGGGGAACCTATTTGGAGGTTGCGTCAACCAATTTTCGTTAACCTTTTGATCGGTTGCCTTAAAATTTTTGGTAAACCTCTTGGTTAACCATTTCACGATTTACGTTTGATATAATAAAGTTGTTGGAAAACAACCGTGTCAGTAGCAGCTGTGAACCTTAAATAACAATATTACTGTATGGGTACCATTTTTAATGAATTTGAAAGTTATATTCTTAATACTGTAATAAAGAAATTAGAATCAACTTGATAGAGATAACATGTTTTCTTTCTTATTCATTTTGTTCTCTTATTACCCCCACCCCACACGTCTTTTCATTATAGATACAATGTTATGTTAAATAGAAGACCATTGCTTTTATTCAAAAGAATCAACAGATTGATCATTCTAAAAACAAAATATCTCATATTCTGAGTTATCTGTATGGGTACCATTTTTAATAATCAAAGATGGCAATCGCCGGCTTCGGCAGGCCGACCATGGTTTGGTCGGGTGGAGAAAATTTTTGATTTTGGCACCGAAAAGAAGCGATTTCCGTAAATCTGAGGGAATTATTACGCTCCGTAACACTTCACTCAGATGCAGGGAAATGACGTATTTTCGGATATTTAAAACTTTATACATGTAATTTTAAATTTACACCCGATTCGGCAAGTTGACAACACTTAGTGACAAAGACGTGGAGGTGCAATGCAGTCAGTATCTGAATTAGGTACATGTATACTATATAATACTAACAGTCAGTTCATCTCACCTGCAATCACCAAGAGTTTGTAAACAGAGCATTGAGGAGTTTAGCAGTGAGGTAAAAAAAAGTCGTCTCGTCCCAATTTCCATTTACCCTGACAATTTTGGTGTCTGGACGATTCGGACCATGTACGATTTGGACAATATTTTTTAGACGATTCGGCCCAGATCTGTGGACAATTCGGACCAGATTTCTGGACGATTTGGACAAGATCATGAACTGTTTGCTATTATATGATTATGGACGATTCGGAATACGTTTACAAATGATTCGGAACAGGCATAACTGCGGAGGTTACAATATAAAGAAAAGCCAGTCTGGACTGACCCCCCCCCCCCCCCCCCACCCCAAACTCTATTATTTCAAACAGCAGACTGATGTTTGAAATAATGGAGCTTGGGGTGGGGGGGGGGGGATTGAGAGACAGACATGTAGAATGGGATGCCAAATAATCATCCAGAAATCTGGTCCGTATCGTCGATAGATCTTAGCCGAATCATCCAATACATTCGATCATAATTCTTGAGAATCGAGGACACCAATGGGTACCCCGATGACGATTTCATCGTATCTTTAGCATGGTGTTTCCAAGATTTTTTACAAGAATAATATTTTTGTGTGCCTTGTGAATCTATTTGTTTTATATTCAGTTATGAAATCGTCACCTAATTTCGGCAGGTATACAGAATTTGGGCCCCTGAATTTGGGCGCCCAAACCGGTATACCGGTACCAAAAACATCCTGGATATGGCCCTGCCAGGGAGGATTCGTCTTTTACTGGTGGGACAGTTCGTTCTCAGTGCAATTTTTTGTGATTGTGAGTGCGGCAAAAGCTTAGGCTGAGTCTTATGAAAAACCAACAGTTGGACATTTCACCGATATAACTTTATTTGAAATCTAAAAGTTCACAGCTGCACACCCACACTATCTTATCTTCCATCTGCATGTACAATAATACTAACTCGTACCTGTAAAATTTTTAGTCGTTGAACACTTTTAGTTTATCTAGCCTAGTAGGAAAAAAAACTGTCCGTTCCACCCCAGGTTCCGCCAATCACATCAAGACTATTTCATTTTTTTTATTTTTGTTTTATTTCATTTTATTTTATTATTTTACTTCCCCCAAAACACTGCTGTCCGGCCCCTCCCAAGCACTCCCTGTTTCTGTGTACATATAAAAAAACAGTAATGCAAATTCGGGGGGGGGGGGGGGGGGGGGGAGGGGGGCGGGTCCAGAGATACAGTTGAAGGGATAATACAGAATAAACCAAAAACTTCACATTACCCCCAGTTAGGAGCCTAACATCCCAGCATTTTACGGGGTCAAACCGTCACACTGGGTATTGTACTGATGATCACTCCGGGGGCGAACAGAGCTAGGCCCCGTATTTGGCATTCCTATGGTTTCCGTCAGCACAGCTTGCAATAAAAATTATTCAGTTTCTGCAAGGAAGATAGGAGTAGGTTGTGCGCCGTAAGAGGGTACACTAAATTCTGGACCCGGTGCACTCCCTCTCACCTTCTTCTGGAACATAGGGACACCTAGAGCTTCTAAGCCTTTTTCAATTTTTTTTTAAGATGTGGTCAGAAATTAATGATTTGATTGCCAACCATTATATTTGCTACTACGACCGCCGAAACCAACAATTATATGCGAATTTAAGGAGGGCACCCCGTCCTCATTTCTGCCAGATGAAACCCTCAAAAATTGATGAATTATGTGGGTTTATCATTTAATTCAAGACTCAAATTATTGTTTTAACGGAGAGATGGGGGTGGGGTGGGAGCTCTCAAAATCCTATCATATATCTGCCCGGTAATAGATTGTTTTGCCTCCCCCCCCCCACCCCCGCCCCAACAGTGCTGACTAATATTTTTACAATAATATGATTTTAAGGGCGCTATGGTTTATTGACGGCTCTACAAAAATGTTTGACAGCCCAAGGGTTCATTAGAAGGCCGAGACGAAGTCGAGGGCCTTTAACCCTTTACCCAACGTAACGGCCAAAACCGGCCAGCGCTATTCTCAAAAATCGCCAATTAATTTTCAAAATATTTTCATTTTTTGTCTCAAAAACATAGGTTATGACCCCTCGTTGGAACGAGCTCGACGAGCTCGTTCCAACGAGGGGTCATAACCTATGTTTTTGAGACAAAAAATGAAAAAAATTAGTTATTCAAGAATTTTTTTTGCAAGTGTCGTCTGCTTTTCATGTTAGGTAAAGGGTTAATGGCCCGTGAGATATTAACCTATCTGTAGGCCGTTAATGAACTATGGCGCCCGACAAAATCGCGTTATTACTAATACAATGGTTCAAATTGGACCATCGGTTCAGAAACTTAAAAAATTTATAGCAATTTATATATTTTTTATACTTACCAATGACCCAGACGGGGATGGCCCTCCCAGGAGTTGGGAACTCATACCTCCCCGCTGAGGACATAGCGCTTACCAGGCACTGTTGGTAAGAATGATTAATGGTGCCAATTTCGGGACGTCCTTGACACTGCGCCATGCGCAGTAGAGGTGAAGTATGGAGGGCCATTCAGGACATGTTTTCTTTGGTTTTAGATGCAAATTTTGGGGATTGGGGGGCAAAATTTGTGTGCAAAATTTGTGTTTGGCCCTATATTTTTAAGAGTTAGCACCAGCTATGTCTGGGTCATTGGTAAGTATAAAAAATATATAAATTACTATAAATTTTTTAAGTTTCTGAACCGATGGTCCAATTTGAACCAAATTTGGTATGTGGTATTATTGGGTCATAAGTACTTTACTGGTTCCAAAAAAATTCCTGCATCCCCATGGGAACCCTAGGAGCTAAAGATAGAAATATTTTCAAACCGCCATATTTCCCAAACCGTACAGAACAGAGAACTGTTATTTGGTATGAAGCATTGTTAGGACCAGTAGAATTGAATGGTAATAAAAATATGTTAGGGTGTTCTGTAGAGGGTATCGGAAAAATGCTGTGTCAGCATATTTGCAAAGAAATTTAAAAATCTTTTCTCCAGAACCGATAGTCAGAATCTTTTGATATTCTGTATACAGCACCCTTGGGGGGGGGGGGGGGGGGGGGGGGGGGGAGGGGGGGAGGGGGGGGGAGTTCAGATACAAGTTTGTTAAAAGAAAGGACATTGGTTCATATTTGGGCTCAATACAGGAGCCTGAATTTTTAACTTAGGGCAATATTGGAAATGATCTTTAAAAATCTTCTTTAGATCCACCAGTCAAAATCTTTTTATGTTTGGTATACATCATTGTTATGAGGGTCAGATTCAAGATTGTTCAAACCAAGCCCCTAGGTTAATATCGAGTGCCTGGGTTAATATTTGAGCTCCCTATGGTAGCCCAAATTTTAAATTAGTTCAATATGGGGGCTAATTTTTAAAAATCTTCTTCTTCAGATCCACCTGTCAGAATGCTTTCATATTTGGTATACAACATCTCTTGGGGGGTCAGATTCAAGTTTGTTCAAATCGGGTCCCTAGGTATATATTTGGGCTCACTATGGTAGCCCCAATTTAAACATAGTGCAATATGAGGAAATTTCTTTAAAAATCTTCTTCTTCAGATCCACCAGTCGGAATGCTTTCATATTTGGTATACAACATCTATAGGGGGGTCAGATTCAGGTTTGTTCAATTTGATTGTGTGGGTTAATATTTGGGCTCCATATGGGAACCTGAAATTTAACTTGGTACAATCTGAGGGAATTTCTTAAAAAACTTCTTCAGATTCACCTGTCAGAATCCTTTGATATTTGGTTTACAACATCTCTATGGGAGTCAGATTCAAGTTTGTTCAAATTGGTTCCCTGCGTTAATATTTGGGTTCCCTATGGTAGCACAAATTTTACCTTAGTGCAATAAGAGGAAATTTCTTTAAAAATCTTCTTCTTCAGATCCACTAGTTAGAATGCTTTCATATTTGGTATTACACAACATCTCTAGGGGGGTCAGATTCAAGTTTGTTCAAATCAGGTCCGTAGGTATTATAATATATGGGCTCGCTATGGTGGCCCAAATTTTATAATTTAATGCTATATGAAGAAATTTCTTTAAAAATTTTCTTCTTCAGATCCAACAGTCGGAATGCTTTCATATTTGGTGTACAACATTTTTTGGGAGGTCAGATTCAACTTTGTTCAAATCGAGAGCCTGGGTTAATATTTGGGCTCCCTATGGGAACTGGAATTGGCCATGTAGCTGAAGAATTAGAAATTTTGTATTCAGTATCCTCTAGAGGTGTGTAACTAAGATTAATCCACATAGGTTGTATCAAGGGGCTTCATAGGAGAGCTCCACATTTTGCATTATGATCAACTGAAGAAAAGGCATGATGCTCGGACTATTTTTGTCACTCCTGAGGGGCTCAAGGATTGACAATGTATCCTATGGAGATGGATTGCTTAATGTAGACTCTTTCTTGGACTCTGTTTATATCATGTTCTGTTCAAGGTGAGCACTTCAGGCCCTGTGAGGCCTCTTGTTTATTTAGAATATTGTT